>JANAVB010045020.1:3772866-3852866 GCA_029216955.1 Iris pallida
AAAGGGAAAAAAGGAACAAAATGAAAAAAATATGTCGCAAGGTTTTCCAACAGAACACTTGAACAGCATCAACAATTAGAAGTGAAGCATATTTCTCCTGAACTGGAATTCTCTGTAGTACAGAAAAGCATGGAGCACAGCTTCCCCATCCAGAAATAAGCAATGGACAAAGTAAACCTTTGTAGCAGCAACACCTTTTGCTCAACTCCTTATCAACTTGATAAATCTAAAAAAATAAAATTCAAAAACACAATATTATAGAACACTCAGAACACAATTAGCAATGAAATAATATTAGATCAAATGCAAACTAATAGTGATTTTGTACCTTCTACATGATATTCTGCATCTCCCAAGCTTTTTTCTGTTATGGTGGATTGGAAAGATCTAAACAAAATGTAAATAAAATTTAGTAAATATAATTACTTTGGATTGAGAATTTTAAAAAAAAAATCTATATACTAAAAGTACGTACCGATTTTTTATATTCGGACAATTTCTCTTATCATGGTTTTGTCTATACAAGCCACACCCATTACATTTTCGGTCTTTGGTGGTTTTTGGCTTCTTTAATGCATTTTCTTTTCCTCCCTTGAGCCTTTTACCGCATCCTTTAGCACGTACTTGGATTGGTTCTTTATAAGTAGATTCAACATTACAACTCATTCGTCCTGAGAATGCAGCACCCCCAATCGTTGGCTCGACAATCTCGCCACCAACTACAACACCACTGATAATCTCATCTATTCTATCCTTTGCACCATCCAAAGCATCTGAGTACACTTTCATTGTTTCTTGATTTGTAAGGGCTCTGTCAACCAAATTCAAGGCTTGATGAATCAAACGGCTCCGGTTCAAAAAATAGGATTTGTCATCACTTATTTCCATGCCACCCTCGAGAATAACGGCCCCGTATTTTGCCATTTTTGTCCACCTCTTTAAAATGTATTGGCTAGGCAATGATTCGAAATCATGAAATTTTTGCAAATAAGATAACACATGTCGACATGGGATCCCTGAACTCTCAAACATTTTGCATGTACATGTTGCGAAATCCAAATCCTTATCATACACAATTTCACGGGTTTTGTGATGATCAAGATTTTTTCTTTTTATTTTATACACAATTTTAATGCCCTCGTCATTCACGAGCTCAAATTTATAATTGGAACAAAGACACATTTCCTCTTGAAATTTGTGAAATATTTCATTTGTGTAGATGTCAACCATTTGGACCACCACATTATTTTGTAATTTCAATTTGGGCCTTTCCACTATATCTTTGTGATCCGATACCTTCTCATCGTGACGTAAGCGCTCAAGTCCCCTGCCAAATTGAATCATAAAATCCACTAATGAATTTTTTTTTGAACATAGCCTTTAAAGAATGAGTGAGCACTTTCCGCTCGTTGGCTACTAGACATGTTAGCCAAAAATATATGGTTCATATAACAAGGAATCCATTTCTCACGTATATTAAACATACTTTCTAGCCACTCATTGGAACTCAAGTCACTCTTTTCCACAAGCTCTCTCCACTTTGTTTCAAACTCTTCCTTAACTTCTGTTTTCCAAATGCAATTTGAAAATTCTTTATAATAAGTACTGTACTTAACAGCGTCAATCTTCTCAGAGAACTTTTTCAAAATATGCCAACTACAATATCTATGAAAAGTATTGGGAAGAGTCTCCGCTATTGCCTTTGTAATTGCCGGATCTTGATCGGTTATAATCATTGTAGGAGCGTCATCCGGCATAGCCTTGAGAAATTGGTTAAATAACCAATTAAAAGAATCAACTGTCTCATCTCCCAAAAATGCACTACCAAATACTATAGTTTCATTGTGGTTATTTACACCCATAAGTGGTGCAAAAATCAATCCATACCGATTAGTATTATAAGTTGTATCAAATACCACAACGTCGCCATAAAACTTGTAAGCTCGTCGGGAAGTTGCATCGGCCCAAAAACAGTGAGTTATCTTGTGCTCCTCATCAGATTTAATCTCAAAAGTGAATGAAGGGTTCTTAATTTTTTCGAGTTTCAAATACTCGTGAAATATGTCTCCTTCGTGACCCTCTCTCGCTTTCCTCATATTTCTTTCATGATTGTACAAATCTTGTTGTGTACAACCAATATTTTCAAATCCACCCGCTTGTAAACCAAGCAAATTATACTGTTGATATGTTGGAATATTTACTGTCCCAAGTTGTTGAGTTAAACATTTTTGGGCATCTGTAATTTGACGGTGAGATCTCATTAAATGTGTCTTACTTGGGGTTGATAATGGATGATTATGTCCCTCATCAAATACATGGATGACATACTTATCGGTGGATGACCTAACAACAACAAGTCTAGCACCACAACCCTCTCTCACTACTCCTCGACGACGAACTGCTTCGGGATCCGCTATTGTCTTCCCTTTTCCTTCTTTAAAACACACGTACTCCTTCCGTAAAATATCAGCATTCCCTCTCTTTTTTTTGTACTCCATTTACGCACACTAAACCCACATCGTTTAGCATATGTATTATAAAAATGGTAGACATCATCTAATGTTTCAAACTCTTGACCCAATTTAGGCTTCACTTCCTCCGGGACTTGCGGATAATATTCAACGTTATCTGATTTAGTATTTGAACCAAATAGAGAATTTTCACTTTCACTATCTACTTGTATTTCCAAATTGTGTATACACTCTAAATCAATATTCACGTCATTATCCCCACTACTCCCTACAACAAAGTCGACAGCCTCCATTTCTTCCTGAAAATAATCAGTAAAAAATATCATAAACTTAGAATGAATACCTTCGAACCTTTGTTCCAAAATTATCTGATTTATTATTTGGTTTATTTTTAAAACATAAACCATTTTAATATCTTTTTAAAATAAAAAATATATATGTAATTTGATGGATATTTAAGATGAATACCTTCGTTCCAAACTTCCGTGCTGACCTGACCTTCGTTCCAAATTCCCTGTTTGTGCTGCGTTTGGAAGAGAGATCGTTCCAAACTCTCTGTCCGTGCTGACCTGATCTTCGTTCCAAACTCTGTGTCCGTGCTGGGTTTGGAAGAGATTTTTTTTTTGAGAAAGAGACTTTTTGTTGAAGATAAAATATTTGTATTAAAAGAGAGAGATTTGTTTTAAAGGAAAGATTTGTTTTAAAGGAAGGGAGAAAAACCATCAGTTTGTCTTTTTTATTTTTGGAAGAGAGAAATTTATTTATGAATAAAAAAGATTTACAGAGATTTGCTAGATAGAGAGATATCTATCATTAGAAATATCTACAAAATATGTTACATGAAAATTTAAGAAACACATGGAATAATAGTAATAATGAATAAAAAAGATTTACAGAGATTTGCTAGATGGAGAGATATCTGTCCCGCCGTCGCCAAGGAGGACACCACCCTCCTCGCCGCCACCCATGTTCGCCGGCTCTGTCCCGCACCTTCGATTTTTTTCCGAAGCTTCGATCACCAAAGGAGACTAGAGAAGACTTCTTTCAGCAAAAATAAAGCTGAAGAAGGAGAAGGAATAGTAATAATGAGAGGGGCTTCCATCTCCAAAGGAGACTAGAGAAGACTTCGTTCAGCAAAAATAAAGCTGAAGAAGGAGAAGGGATAGTAATAATGAGAGGGGGCTGAGAATGGAAAGGAATAGTAATAATGAGAGAAAGGGAGAGTGAACATTTAATGCCAGCAATAAGGATCAGCTCCCAATGATCAACTCACTCGTCCGTGACTTTGCCTTCCCGTATTTTCCCGTAACATATTATACCGCACCTGAAGGGGCCTGATATATATATATATATATATATATATATATATATATATATATATATATATATATATTATTTATATATATATACACACACGCATGCATCTCTCTTAACCACTAGGCTAGAGGCCATTTATAATACGAGATGCATGCGTGTGTGTATATATATATAAATAATATATATATATATATATATATATATATATATATATATATATATATATATATATATATATATATATATATATATATATATATATATATATATATATATATTATCCATGAGTTTTGAATTTATAATACGAGATACCCTACTTTTAAACTATGGTAAACTACAACTTGACACTCTCAACTATTCGAGTTTTTCAACTTGATACCCTCAACTTTGATAGACATCAAGTTGATACCCTCCCTCCATTCTTGACCTAATGGGATTAAACAGAGACGAAAAATGACAAAATTACCCCTCCCTATTCTCTCTCTCCAGCCAACCCCCCCTCTCTTTCTGACGTCGGCAGTCCGGAGGGGGGGGGGGGCGCAGCAGTGAGTAGTAGCAACGGGGAACGCGGGGTAAAGCGCTGGCCGCAGGGGGACGCGGGGGCGAGGGCGAGGCGCTGGCCGGAGTGGGACACGGGGGCGGGGGCGGGGGCGGGGGCGTGGCGTTGGCCGGCGTGGGGGCGAGGCGCTGGTCGGAGGGGGACGCGGGGGCGAGGCGGGACGCACAACCTGAGAGGGGTGCGACGGCGCGGGGGAGTGCAAGCGGGGCCAGGGAGGGGAGGTCGGTGCAGGAGGGGTGGGTGGATGGGGGGTTTGAATGGGGAGGGGAGAAGGAAACTGGTATTTTAGGAAGGAATTTTTTTTATTGAAAATTGTAACGATGTCTTGACGGAGGGTACCAAAATAAAAAAATATTAGTTGGAAGAAGGTATTAAGTTAGTACCTATCAAAGTTGAGGGTATCAAGTTGAAAAACTTGAATAGTTGAGAGTATCGAGTTGTAATGTAGCCTTTAAACTAATTATACTGATCACCCCTACCTCTGAAGAAAAAAAAATAAGAGTAGTTAGTGTTATAACTTTTTATTTTTATCTAAAGTAGTTGTACCACATGTAATAAACATAAAATATAGGGATGGTCAGTGTAATTAATTTGAAAGTAGGAGTATCCAGTGTTATAAACCCAAAACTTAGGGGTAGTGTCACTCTCCAGAACCGGAATACCGGAGAGCGGGGGAATGACTCAGCCAGCTACGTATTACGGGTAGAAGAATACCGTATAATACGATCAATGCTGTCTAACGACGAGGGGGTGCATACTACATGAAAGTCTCACTATGGTCACTCAACATCTATTGTCTCAATCATTCAAACAAGAAGCAATAATAGAGAACATGTAAGATAAAGCAGTAAGGCGTCCCAAACGCTCAGTCAAAATGTTCTTGAGATCTGGCTGTACAAAACATAGCCAGATGATATAGCAAGGTATACACAATTGTTATCAGCTGCAGTCTGACTTAGTTACAATTATGTAAAGGTAAGTGCAAGATAGTCCGACTAATATGTCGGTGCCAAACGGCAATAAGTAAAGTAAGTAGTAAAACGAGCAGGGAAGCAAAGAACCCACTCGTGTCCTCCTGCAATCATTCCTCTAGTATTGACCATCTTGGAGGTAGAAGTAAGCTGAGTCCTCGAAAGCTGGCTCTAAATCTGGCCATGCAAAACCAGAGAGGTTAGACCTCTAATAGCAAGTACCGCAAGGAAGCACGATATGAGGAATAGAACCAGTGATAAGAGTTAAGAATATGATAAATAGATCTCTGCTTGCTACTGGGGTTCGCACAACATCACGACACTTCAAGTCAACTCCCCAACCAAACAAGGACAGAAGTTGACCCGTCATGTCCTGACATTCTGCTCATCTCAGTAGTTAACAGAGTAGGTACAGTACACAAACAAATCAATTTAAACGGTAATAAAACTACTACGGCTTGCTAACTGTAAGTTCCAAGTTATCTTGGAAACATACAATAAGAGATTCCTCAGTTCTTACTATGTACAAGCAAGGCTAGTCTATCCAATAATCAATTACGCCAATTATGAATTAGACGAGTCCCAGCGGGATGCCCGTCATTAATATATATAACAGTATAAGCAGATACTACTCCCTGCCTGTGTGGCAGATTTACAGTATATGGGAACCAGTCGGCATGTCGGGGTACTAATTGTCCCAAAGATGGCTGCCATATAAGAACTCGAGAATCTATTCTCTCCATGCAATCGTTATTTTATTTAGCTTAATAGTCCCTATGTTGATTGAAATCTCATGCCGTGGATCATGGTCATTCAGAATGAGTACTTCCGTACAAAGTACGATGTGCACAACTCTACAACGATGCCCATGCGGTTAGGTTGTAGGTCTTACATAGCGTAATACAACAATCAAACCTAGCCACGGAATAATCATGTCTTGACTGTAAGATACACATGCTGCTTTTGCAGAAAAATAGAAGTCAACATGTGTCTATATGCCAATGTTCGGATCGGCTAGTCGATCGCAATGGTTCATGGTTCATACATGAACGTGTCTCATTCAATTCAATAAGACGACTAGCCAGTCTCTTAGTTCCAACTAGGAACGCATGATCAATTATTGGTCAAGGTAACAATCAATGTCAATTCGGGACAAAAAATAGCCCAAAGGCGGCAGTAGATGGATGCCCATCTATGCGGCCAGAGTAAGTCAGGATCCCATTCGGCAATGGATGGATGCTCATCTATGCGGCAGGGTAAGTCAGGATCCCATGCGGCAGTGGATGGATGCCCATCTATGCGGCAGGGTAAGTCAGGATCCCATGCGGCAGTGGATGGATGCCCATCCATGCGGCAGGGTAAGTCAGGATCCCATACGGCCAGAGTAAGTGCCATGGCCTATGCGGCAGGGATCGCTATGCTGCAAGGGCCAAACGGCCATGCAGCATACGGCTAGGGGGACAGGGGCCATGCGGCAAGGCTAGCTAAGAGCCATACGGCAAGGAGGAAACGGGGTCTATGCGACAAGACTGCCGAGAGCCATGCGACAAGGGGGAATAAGGCCATGCGGCAAGACTGCCAAAGAGGAGCCGCATGAAGACTGGAGTGCCTATGCGGCTAATGAGGAGTCGCATAAAGACTGGAATGCCTATGCGGCTAATGAGGAGCCGCATGAAGACTGGAATGCCTATGCGGCTAATGAGGAGCCGCATGAAGACTAGAATGCCTATGCGGTCAACACTGTTCTTCTTCTCCAACTTTTCTGAGAAGAAGAACCTGGGGAGTTGGGGGTCCCAGACTTCCCAACCTAACAATCCAAGCCCAAATCTGAACTTCCATAGGTCAAAATAGGGTAGAATGAAATTCTCTACAACATAGAACAACTAAATTTTGAAAACAAAGAAGTTTGATAGGTCAAAACCAAGAAAAACCGAAAGCAACATAAACTTAGATCTACAAACATACACCCATGAAAACCAAAAACTCCAAGTTCTAAAAAGACTTGAAATCAAGTAAGGAAGAGAATGGAACAATAATACTTGAGATCCATCATGAAGCAAGTTGTACTTGCCTAAGCTTTCTAGGTTGGTGGGAGAGTAATGGAGGATGAAGAAGAAGTAAATGAGAGTAATGAAGAGAGAGAAAAGTAAAGGGGTATAAATATCAAGCCGAGTCAAATCTCCACCACCCATTCCTTCCTACAAGATCTAGGCCATCCACCCCTTATCATGATGAACCAAGCTAAACCAAGTGCTTAAGCAAAAGCAGAAAATAAAATACAGACAATTAACTAGCATAAAATTATAGAATAAATTAAAGGAATTAAATACATGACAAATGCATGATAAATATTAAATAAATACATTCAAGCAGTACACGTATTAAAATACGTATTCTGGGAACGGGGAGTGACATCTCTACCCTCCTTAGAAAAATTTCGTCCTCGGAATTTCAAATCCAAGCAGGATAGAAACATCAGAGCTAAACTAATCTAAGTACAAGCAATTTTTAGTGAGCAAGCAGTCATCTTACAATATCAATAACAAGTAATATATCTATATTTATCAATCTACGACATCAAGCAATTATATTCATAGGGTGATAAGCATGAGGAACTAAGACAATCAAGGTACACGAAAAAAAATATACCTTGTGAGTCAAATAGGTGCGGATACCGTGATCGGATATCATCCTCAGGTTCCCACGTTGACTCTCCTAAGGAGTGATGACCCCAAGCAACACGGACAAGGCTAATTGTTCGGTTCTTGAGTATCTTCTCTCTTCGGTCCAAAATTGACACATGCTGCTCCTCGTAAGACAGGTTTGTACCAACAACCAGCTCAGAATGATCGAGGATATGGCTTGGGTCCGATACATACCTACATAACTGAGATACATGAAACACATCATGCACCTCTCGTAATGAAGGTGGAAGGGACAAGCGATAAGCAACATCGCCTACCCTATCAAGGATAGCAAATGGGCCTACGTATCGCGGACTCAACTTCCCGCGAACGCCAAATCTAATGACTCCACGAGTAGGTGAGATCCGCAAGAACACGTGGTCCCCAACAGAAAATTTTAGCGGCCTACGATGCTGGTCCGCCCAATGACGATGTCGATCTTACGCAACTCGAAGTCGCTCTCTAATCCCCTTAACCACTTCAACCGTCTGAACAATCATCTCTGGGCCTAACATCTTCCTTTCTCCGATATCATCCCATGCAAGCGGCGACCTGCACTTCTTACCATATAGTGCTTCAAATGACGTCATCTGGATACTGGCTTGATAACTGTTGTTATATAAAAATTCGACTAAGTGCAGGTGACTCTCCCAATATCCTCCAAAATCTAGGGTGCAAGCTCGTAACATATCTTCTAAAGTCTGAATTGTTCTTTCTGATTGCCCGTCCGTCTGTGGGTGGTAAGCCGTACTAAATCTTAACTTGGTACCCAGGCTATAATATAAACTCTTCCAGAAATGTGATGTAAAATAGGTATCTCTATCTGACACAACACTGACAGGGACCCCATGCTGCCTGACTATCTACTGCATATACAACTCTGCCAACTTTTTTGTAGATTGCCCTACTCTAAAAGGAAGAAAATGTGCCACCTTCGTAAGTCGATCTACTATCACCCAAATAGCATCCTTACCACTTGGTGATCTCGGTAAACCGGTCATAAAGTCTATTGTGATATATTTCTACTTCCATTCCGGGATAGGAAGCGGTTGTAATAATCCAGCTGGCCTCTGTTGTTCTGCCTTCACTTGCTGACATATTAAGCAACGAGAAACGAATCTAGCTATCTCCCTCTTTATTCCGTTCCACCAGAAGTGCTGCTTGATATCTTGGTACATTTTGGTCCCTCCAGGGTGTATAGAATACTGAGAACTGTGGGCTTCTGCCATAATCTTCTGTCTGATATCTCCACTTGGCACACATAGACGTGATCCAAATCTAAGTGTACTGTCTTCGTGAATTTTCATCTCCTTTCTGAGTCCTGACTCACATTCTGTCCTAAGCTTCTGAATCCTTGGGTTCTGTGCCTGAGCCGCCTTGATCCTGTCTAATAAGTCGGATTAAACTCGTAGACTTGCCAGAATTCCTATATCACTAGGAAGTATAACCTCGATGCCCATCTCCTGAAGATCTTCTAAAATATGCTTTTGTGATGTCAACATAAATGCATCGCCTCTCCTGCTAAGAGCATCTGCTACCACGTTATCCTTGTCTGGATGATACTGAAGCTCTACGTCGTAATCCTTGATCAACTCTAACTATCTTCTCTGTCTCATGTTCAGTTCCTTCTGAGTAAAGATGTACTTCAGACTTTTGTGGTCTGTGTACATGTCCACTCGATCACCGTACAAGTAATGCCTCCATAGCTTCAAAGCAAATACTACTGTCGCCAACTCCAAGTCATGAGTCGGATAATTCTTCTCGTGGTCTCGAAGTTGCCTAGATGCATACGCTATCACCTTCCCATGTTGCATTAGGACACACCCAAGTCCCTTTCTTGACGCGTCAAAATATACAATAAAACCTCTGGGTCTAACTGGTAATATAAGAATAGGTGCCGATATCAACTTCTGCTTTAAATTCTCAAATGATGCCTGGCATTCTGCCGACCAGACGAATGGCACATCCTTTCGTGTCAAGCGGGTCATGGGTGCTGAAAGTCTTGCGAAGTTTGATATGAACCTTCTGTAATATCCTGCCAATCCCAAGAAACTTCGTACATCTGCTACAGTCTTAGGCATTGGCCAACCTTCTATTGCTTCTACTTTCTTGGGATCTACTGCTACTCCAGCCCCTGATATGATGTGCCCCAAGAATGAAATATGATTCGTCCAAAACTCACACTTGCTGAGCTTGGCGTACAAGTGGTTCTCTCTCAGAACCTGCAACACTTTCTTGAGATGATCTTCATGCTCTTCTTCACTAGCTGAGTATACGAGAATGTCGTCGAGGAACATAACGACAAATTGATCTAAGTACGACATAAAGATGCGGTTCATCAAATCCATAAATATTGCTGGAGCATTGGTCAAACAAAACGGCATTACTAAGAATTCGTAATGCCCGTACTTCGACCTGAATGCTGTCTTAGAAATATTTTCTTCTAGAACTCTAACTTGATGATAACCCGACCGAAGATCTATCTTGGAGAAAACACTTGCTCTGCTCAACTGATCAAACAAGTCGTCGATCCTTGGTAGTGGGTACTTGTTCTTTACTGTTGCCGCGTTGAGCTTTCTGTAGTCAATGCACAATCTTGATGACCCATCCTTCTTCCCTATAAGTACCACTGGTGCTGCCTATGGTGACTCGCTGTCTCGAATAAACTTCTTCGCCTTCAGTTTCTCTACGTGCTGATATACCTTGGCCTGCTCTGAATTCGACATTCTGTAAACTCGATCCGATATCGGTTTAGTTCCAGGTGATAATTCTATATTGAACTCAATATCTCTAATGGGTGGTAGACCTGGAAGTTCCTCGGAAAACACGTCAATAAACTCTTCAACTATCTTCGGAACTTGAACTTCTTCCATTGTCGCTACTATTCCTTCTTCTTGTTGAGTTGCCACTGATCTGACTAAGGTAAATCGCTCCATGCCTGGAATATTAAAAGATACACTCCCTCTACGGCAATCTATTATGGCACAACTGTCTTTCAGCTAGTCCATGCTTAGGATAATGTCAAAATTCCTCATAGGAAATTCTATCAACCTGGCGGGTAAGGAACGCCAGCACACTACAACTCTACATGCTATAATAACTCTACTAACTCCTACGAGCCCATTACCAGTGAGTATATTCAACCTCCCTGGCAATGCTTCGAATTCCATTCCTACTCGTGTCGCAAATTGTGCAGATATAAATGAGTGTGATGCTCCAAAATCAAATAATGCTACTACGAGATATGAGGCGACGAGAATGTTACCTGCTACAACATCTTCCGATGCTAATGCCTCTTCCAAGGATAGATTGAACGCCTGCCCTCGGCCTCTTTGTTGGTTTCCATGTTGCGGCCTAGCCTGGTGTTGTTGCTGGCCCCTGCCTTTGTAATGCTGGGGTGGTCTTTGTTGTTGCTGCTGCATTGGCGGTCCCTGCTGGCGAAACATCTAAGCCTGTGACATCAACGGGCGTTGTGCCAGCGGTCTTACTGCTATCGCTGGTCCTCCTGACCTTGAACTAACGGGACAAGTGGAAACCCGATGATCTGGACTTCCACATATCAAACACTGTCCGTTCAATGTCCGACATACATCTCTAGTATGCCCTGCCTTCCCAAAATAAGTGCAGCCCGTTGGGGGTTGATGGTTCTTCCTCTGTTGTTGTTGTTGCCTTGCTGGTGGTGCTGGCCCTCGCATTGCTACATCGTGAATGCGAATGCCAGGGGTTGCTGTAACTCGGGGTGCTGCTCCCCCTCCTCCTACAATCTGATTGTAAGATCTCTTCTGTCCTCCAGTCCTAGATGTGATCCTATGGATGGTGATCTCATGCCTCCGGGTTGCCGTCAATACCTCATCGAAAGTCTGGTTGTTGTGCCCCTCTATCAATTGCAAAAGTTCAAGATGAAACCCTTGCTGAACCTCATAGCCCTCTGGCTCTCCGTTGCTACCATCTTCGGAGTGAACCTACTCAGTCTGCAGAACTCTGCTGCATAAGCATCCACTGTCTTGCCAGCCTGCTTGAGGTTGATAAACTTCTGTTGTAGCTCTAACTGCGCCACAACTCTATAGTACTTCGTCTTGAATCTCGCAGTAAAATCGTCCCAAGCAACAGGACGTCTGATGCCCACTTTTTCTGATTCCTACCAATCACGTGCGAGGTCTTGAAGCAACAGCTTCACTAGATCCACACGTTCTTCCGTCGGATCCTTAGCCGATGTCAAAATAGCCTCAATATCCTTAAGCCATGCATCTGCTGAAATGGCATGTTTCGTGCCCTCGAAACGACGGAGGTTGTACTTGCAAAATCTGGTTGATGCTCCTGAATCTGTCCTCACCCCTCTATCCAAAGCCGTCTGCAATCCTTGGTTGAGTAATATATTCTGCTCTTGCTGCTGAGTGTGCATGCGTTGCTGGACCAACATCTGATGTTGCTGAGTAGCCATCAGCCCTCTTTTGATCTCCAAAAGGGCTGGTGTGTCTACTGCCATAGGGGTAGGTGGAACTGTTGGTAGTGTTGGAACTTCCGGATACTGTGGTCCAGCTGTTGGTTCCACTATCACCTCTTCTTGGATGGTCTCTTGAGGTAGTACCGGCCTTTATTGCTGACCAACATGGTCATGTTGTTCGTGTCGCCCTTGTTGTTGCTGTCCAGCTCTGACAGATGCAGACGAAGTGCCCCTAAGAAAAGGGACAAGAGAACAATCAAACGATCGGACAGGAAAGATCAATGAAGTCAAAGGATACTGGAATGTCAAGCTAGGGTCGAGAATAACGAATCATGAGGTCAAGGGAGAAACATGTGTGATTGAGACATCCTATAAATTAAAACACCCCACAAGTCTAAAATCAGACCTGCATGGGCCACCACTAAAACCTGGTCACGCCGCAGAACCGGAATACCGGAGAGCGGGGGAATGACTCAGCCAGCTACGTATTACGGGTAGAAGAATACCGTATAATACGATCAATGCTATCTAACGATGAGAGGATGCATACTACATGAAAGTCTCACTATGGTCACTCAACATCTATTGTCTCAATCTTTCAAACAAGAAACAATAATAGAGAACATGTAAGATAAAGTAGTAAGGCGTCCCAAATGCTCAGTCAAAATGTTTTTGAGATCTGGCTATACAAAACATAGCCAGATGATATAGCAAGGTATACACAATTGTTATCAGCTGCAGTCTGACTTAGTTACAATTATGTAAAGGTAAGTGCAAGATAGTCTGACTAACATGTCGGAGCCAAACGGCAATAAGTAAAGTAAGTAGTAAAACGAGCAGGGAAGGAAGGAACCCACTCGTGTCCTCCTGTAATCATTCCTCTAGTATTGACCATCTTGGAGGTAGAAGTAAGCTGAGTCCTCGGGAGCTGGCTCTAAATCTGGCCATGCAAAACCAGAGAGGTTAGACCTCTAATAGCAAGTACCGCAAGGAAGCACGATATGAGAAATAGAACCAGTGATAAGAGTTAAGAATATGATAAATAGATCTTTGCTTGCTACTGGGGTTCGTACACCATCACGACACTTCAAGCCAACTCCCCAACCAAACAAGGACAGAAGTTGACCCGTCATGTTCTGACATTCTGCTCACCTCAGTAGTTAACAGAGTAGGTACAGTACACAAACAAATCAATTTAAACGGTAATACAACTACTACGGCTTGCTAACTGTAAGTTCCAAGTTGTCTTGGAAACATGTAATAAGAGATTCCTCAGTTCTTACTATGTACAAGCAAGGCTAGTCTATCCAATAATCAATTGTGACAATCATGAATTAGACGAGTCCCAGCGGGACGCCCGTCATCAATATATATAACAGTATAAGCAGATACCACTCCCTGCCCGTGTGGCAGATTTGTAGTATCTGTGGGAACCAGTCGGCATGTCGGGGCACTAATTGTCCCAAAGATGGCTGCCATGTAAGAACTCGGGAATCCATTCTCTCCATGCAATCGTTATTTTATTTAGCTTAATAGTCCCTATGTTGATTGAAATCTCATGTCGTGGATCATGGTCATTCAGAATGAGTACTTCCATACAGAGTACGATATGCACAACTCTACAACGATGCTCGTGCGGTTAGGTTGTAGGTCTTACATAGCGTAATGCAACAATCAAACCTAGCCATGGAATAATCATGCCTTGACTGTAAGATACACATGCTACTTTTGCAGAAAAATGGAAGTCAACATGTGTCCATATGCCAATGTTCGGATCGGCTAGTCGATCGCAATGGTTCATGGTTCATACATGAACGTGTCTCATTCAATTCAGTAAGACGACTAGCCAGTCTCTTAGTTCCAACTAGGAACGCATGATCAATCATTGGTCAAGGTAACAATCAATGTCAATTCGGGACAAGAAACAGCCCAAAGGCGGCAGTAGATGGATGCCCATCTATGCGGCCAGAGTAAGTCAGGATCCCATGCGGCAATGGATGGATGTCCATCTATGCGGCAGGGTAAGTCAGGATCCCATGCGACAGTGGATGGATGCCCATCTATGCGGCAGGGTAAGTCAGGATCCCATGCGACAGTGGATGGATGCCCATCTATACGGCAGGGTAAGTCAGGATCCCATGCGACAGTGGATGGATGCCCATCCATGCGGCAGGGTAAGTCAGGATCCCATGCGGCCAGAGTAAGTGTCATGGACTATGCGGCAGGTATGGCCATGCGGCAAGGGCCAAACGGCCATACAGCATGCTGCTAGGGGGACATGGGCCATGCGGCAAGGCTAGCTAAAAGCCATGTGGCAAGGGGGAAACAGGGTCTATGCGGTAAGACTGTCAAGAGCCATGCGGCAAGGAGGGAACAAGGCCATGCGACAAGACTGCCAAGAGCCATGCGGCAAGACTGCCAAAGAGGAGCCGTATGAAGACTGGAGTGCCTATGCGGCTAATGACCGAGGAGCCACATGAAGACTGGAATGCCGATGCGGCTAATGAGGAGCCGCATGAAGATTGGAATGCCTATGCGGCTAATGAGGAGCCGCATGAAGACGGGAATGCCTATGCGGCCAACACTGTTCTTCTTCTTCAACTTTTTCGAGAAGAAGAACCTGGGGAGTTGGGGGTCCCAGACTTCCCAACCTAACAATCCAAGCCCAAATCTGGACTTCCATAGGTCAAAATAGGGTAGAATAAAATTCTCTACAGCATAGAACAACTAGATTTTGAAAACAAAGAAGTTTGATAGGTCAAAACCAAGAAAAACTGAAAGCAACATAAACTTAGATCTACAAACATACACCCACGAAAACCAAAAACTCCAAGTTCTAAAGAGACTTGAAATCAAGTAAGGAAGAGAATGGAACAATAATACTTGAGATCCATCATGAAGCAAGTTATACTTGCCTAAGCTTTCTAGGTTGGTGGGAGAGTAATGGAGGATGAAGATGAAGTAAATGAGAGTAATGAAGAGAGAGAAAAGTAAAGGGGTATAAATATCAAGCCAAGTCAAATCTCCACCATCCATTCCTTCCTACAAGATCTAGGCCATCCACCCCTTATCATGATGAACCAAGCTAAACCAAGTGCTTAAGCAAAAGCAGAAAATAAAATACAGACAGTTAACTAGCATGAAATTACAGAATAAATTAAAGGAATTAAATACAGGACAAATGCATGATAAATATTAAATAAATACATTCAAGCAGTACACGTATTAAAATGCATATTCTGGAAACGGGGAGTGACAGGTAGTTACTGTAAATAACCACACAAAAGGTTTGCGTATGTAATGCGTACGCATAAGTTTTGACTTTCAAAATGTGGTTTGGACGATGGAATCAGAAGATACGAAAGTGGAAAAAAAATAATTCGATTTTTTGGATGGTTGTTGAAAGTGGATAAGAAATAAATTCGATTGTTTGAATGGTTGTTGAAAGTCAGAAAAAAAAGTTTAGTTGTTTTTTATGGTTGTTAAAAGTGGATGCTTGATTGGATTTCCACTTACACTTGGATTTTGATTGGATTTGGAGTGAACCTATGTTTGATTGGAATGGTAAATATTGGCTGGATAAAATTTATGACTTATTTATTTTCTATCCCTTTGGATTTGAGCTCTTCCACTCCTTTTTTTCTGGAGTGAATTTGGACAAATTTGAAGTTGAGCCTCTCTTCTGACATCTCCTTTTCTTGAAAGTTTTCGATAGATTTACCTTGGTTTATAATTGTTACGACCCGATCCTAATATAACGGGTCTAGTCGGATCATGCCCAGCCTGCACCATTGTGAGACGGCGGTAGTAAGCTGTATCAAGCAGTGAAACACAACAAGCAAAATATCTAACGGAAATAAAACATTTTTATTTAAACTGAAACAGGTCTGAAATAGAAACAAGACAACAACACAATTTATTTATTACAATTGTTCAAAAACAAATAAAAGAAAAGAAACTATGCCAACATCTATGGTTCTGGGGTTCCTGGTTCTGGTTCAGCCAAATATGCGGGACCCAAGTCAGGCCCGTAGAAAGAACAGTAAGCTAGATCCTCCTCATCGCAATCACCTAAAAATGTTGGGTCTCCAGTCAGGAGTGAACAAGAAACATATTTCTTCCACATCTAGCATTTCTAAATTAACAATAAATGAAAATGCGAGACAGTTTAAGAAACTTTATATGTTTTTATAAATAATAGTAAAAGACAACAAGCAATATGGTCTCAATGTCAAATATGATGCAATGCTAAGCTAGTATTTTGAGTATATAACAGAGCCTGTGACCGGCTGGGATAGAGGCAATATGTATATTAACGTTTCGACCGAAACGAATAACATACGGTACGGCTCAACCCCCTGTGTGGTAGAGGTCAGCGCGAGAGAGACAAGCGAAAATTTTGGCTTTGGTCACAGACGTTATACTACTCCCCCAAGCAATCCCCGAGTCAATGAGTCAATAAGTCACTATAGCAATCCAGCAATCCGTCAATCGATGTGGAGTCCGAGAGGGATCCACGGTGAATCAGTGTCACTATACTATATGAAATCAACTGATGCATACATTTAATTATTAAAGTAAAAATACAGACATGGAATAGATATGAAACTTACCTCAGATGTTTTCCTCGACGTGGGCAGCAACAAGTAAGTAACCGCTAAGGTCTTAGGGATCAGAACCTACAAGATCGTAGTACCAAATTTTAGTAACTATAAACTACGCTTTAACTCTAAGGAACAACACTAGAGGCTAAGTCTGGTAGGTTGGAAAAACCTATTTGGAAAATAATTATATTATTTAAGAATATTAAGTAATAATAAGTGACAAAATAATCATTTTTGAATAAAATACATATTTTGTCGAAATAATAAATATTAAGAAAATAACTTTTTAATAGTATTTTAGAGATTAATATTTTTAAGGAATTTAGGTTTTCCAAAACTAATTTTTTTTAATAATATAGAAATTATTTACCGATGTATACTAATAAAACGATTTTTCTTAGAAATCCATTTTTAACCATTTTTCGTAATAAAAGGAAAAATAGCTTTTAATTTGCAAAAATAATACTTTATAAAAAAACGGTTTTTACCAAACTAACGATTTAAATTAATAGCAAAACATTTTCGGTTATTATTACT
This sequence comes from Iris pallida, assembly GCA_029216955.1. Lineage (NCBI taxonomy): Eukaryota > Viridiplantae > Streptophyta > Magnoliopsida > Asparagales > Iridaceae > Iris > Iris pallida. Next base: position 3,790,454 of record JANAVB010045020.1, read on the forward strand.
AAAACCATTTTATTTACCAAAATCAATTATTTTAGCAAGTAAAAATCATTTATAGAAATAATATCATTTATATCATTTATTCTAATTATTGAAAGCTTTTGGTATAAAACGTTTTAGGAAAATATATCTATAAGTTTCTAGTGACAAAATCAAATACTAATAATATTTTGGTGAAACTAATTAATAATAGACCATTTTTACTAATAAACTCATTTTTCATATTTCTTAATAAACCAAGAATTCATGTAAAATACATTTTGTTATAAAACCTTTTATAGGCCAATATTTTACTTATAGAAAGTACTAATACTAATTAACCATTATAAATTCTAACCCCTATAGTTTTCTACACTAATAATTAATAACCAACACATTTAATTAAACTACACATTAATACACAATTAACCAAGCAATACAATTACTAATATAAATATTCCAATTGGCAGAGCTTCATTCTGTCAATTGGCCGGAACATGGAAAAGTTTCTGTACATGGAACTGAAAGTTTCTGGATCAGAGATATACCAAAATGGAGACGGAGCACCGAGGAGAGGCCTCGGGCTCAGATCGGAGCGTCAGAACGTCGACGAAATGGCGGACACGTGTGCGGGGTGTACGCGCGGGCTGGGGCCGGCTGGTTGGGCGCGCGGGCGGTAGGGCGCTGTCGCGGGAGCGACGCGAGGATGGGCTCGGAAGGTTGGGGAGAGGGGTCTGGATTCGGAGAGGGTGGCGAGGGGAGTTCGGTGGTGCCTTCGGATTTGGATTTAGTGGAGTAGATTGGGATATGGAAGGGTTTTTGTGAAGGTAGGGAAATGGGAGTTTCCTTTTCTGTGAGAGATGGGTTTCTGTTTCTGAGAGAGATACTTAATGCAGAAGAGGGAATGGGTACGTGGGGCGCTGGGTACGGATCTGAGAGGGAGAACCGGGAGGTGGGGAGAATGGGTAAGTTAAATGGGTTTGGGCTCCAAAGAGAGAACTAACCAAAAATTAATAAAAGAGGCCCAAGACAAACTCAATTAATTAATAACACAAATACAATTATCATATACAAATTGTAGGCTTCACAACCTTCCTTCCTTAGAAAATTTTGTCCTCAAAATTTCAAAGATGAGGGCCGGGATACAATCCTGCAATCATGCCTCCAACCAGTCAGGGTATTTTTGCTCAACAGCCTTATGCTTAACTAGGCTAATTGTCTCATAACAAATCCATCTAGTGCAACATCTTCATCAATCTTATCCACTATTCTCAAATAACATTCTTCCCTCCTTAGAAACACAGTCACTATCCACAATTATGAATTTCTACTTTCATCCCTAAATTGTCAATTACCGTCATAATCTTGGAAATTTTTTTTCTTTCCACCCTTTTTACTAAACACATATAATATTTCCCGCTATATATTTTGTACTTCCTTCAGCTTGCTAATATATATACAAAATTTAACTCTATGTCATACCACTACATGTGTTCCAATCATATTCTTATACATCTTATTCGTACCTGACTCCATCTTGTCTTTATACTCTAGTATCATGCCTCAGTAACCCAATATTACTTTTAAAATCCAACATCACGTTTCAATACTCCAATTTGTCATGATCCGTGAAATTTTTATCATTCCTTTCTTATCTATTGTACTCATATGTGATCACTTTGTAATTTATTTAGATGCCTATTTTCACCAACATGTATATATCTTGATTCCAAATCCTCATTTACCTATTTGATCCCGAGTTCTCAATAAAATTTAATTATCCTGTTTAAGCTCGAATCCTTCATTTTGATTTCACTGTATCATTTGACCAAACTTTTCTTTGTTAATAATATATCTTATTAAATCTCCCAACCTTGTATCATTTACAATCCTTCTATCTCTTGTCATCATTAATTAGTTACACCTTAAGTCCAAAATTTCTTGGCTCGGTCGTCATTTATTTTGATTTATCGTGGATCTTCCAAAAGTGCATCTCCTTGCTTATCATTTAGCAACCTCTAATCTACAATGTCAATTTGCAAGGTATTCACATCATTAATTATCCCTTCCTTGATTCAAATCTCAAGTCACAAGTGTTCATATTTATCTCTTCTTCATGTGAGCACCCTGAATTTCGGGTTGATTTTTTTCATTTTATTTTATTTTCTGATTGATTGGTTTCGATAAATAATTTATTATGTTATTTTTCCTTAAGTGTGCTTTTTCGTGCCTTTGATATTTGGAGTGTCAGGGATGTTCAACTCTGGAAATCTTCTTCACGAGTTTTGGAGTGGACATGATTACCTTCATAATGGTATATAGTGTCCCACTCAAACTTGTTCCCTTGTGCTCTTTTTGCTTCGCAGAACTTCTAGTCAAATTAGACCATTTGATTATTAATTAATTTTTCCACTCTTTTCCTTGATCATTATTAGCACGTTATCGTGACTTTTAATTTGGGAGCACAAGACCAGTCAGTTTCTTAAAACCAACTTCTTATGCATGATCTACACGAGACGCTCGTCACCCATGACCTTCGTGTCCCACTCAAACATGCCATTTTGTGCTCCATTTGCTACGCACAACTTTCCCGACACGTGACCCGATTTTATTTCACCCCACGGTGTCACATTTATCTTCCAACTCGATTTGTGGGTCCCCTGTCGACCAAAACCTGTCAGCCCCAATTATGGACATGGCCCATATTGAGTCTACTATCCGCCTGCCACTTGTGTCCCATTTATTGGAATCCCCATGTGCTACTTATTTGCCCATGATCATCGACGCCTAATTTTAATTTGATTTTTGCACAATGTCCGGTTTTGATCCAATCCGGCTCCACCGAGTCCAGTCCAGCTTTGTGTTACCCTCCATCGGGACACCCTTATTTTCCGTGTCCAAAAATAATATTCAATACCTACTTTTCTATTTCAAATTTTGAGTGTAATTTCCATTGCATTTAAATCCCAAATAAATCCAATCTCCCTAATTAATTTCCACTCTTGATTTTTCCTCAATCAATCATCACCATTCATTTCCCTCCATCCCACTCACAGCCAACATAGGCTGGCCCTAACTTTGAGAGGAGCACTTTTTCCCCACTCTCTCTCTCATTTAATATCTCTTCCTCTCTCACATTAATTACACTTCTTTCTCTCTCTCACTATTTTTCCACACCACAGCAACTACAAACACCACTACCACCATTGCACTACTACAACAAAACCTGACCACCCCTCCAGGCCAACGGCCATCCGAGCACAGCCCAGCTACCTCTCCTTCTTTCCTCCTCCTTCTTCTTCTCGCCATGGCCACGAACCACCATCACCATTCCATCCATCCATCCATCCATCTATCCAACCGCCACCACCACCTTCACTAACCCGAGCCACCACCTCCTCCTTCTCGCCGGGCCGCCGCCCCTTGGCCGTGCCGCCCTACCTCGCCGGGCCGGGCAGACAGCACACCTCGTCGGCCAGTCCAGGCCGCGCCACCAGCCGCACACCCGCATGCACAGGCGCGCACGCGCGCGCGGGCTGCCGTCGTGCGCCGCCGCGCCGCCGCACGGGCCGCCGTGGCCCCCTGGCCATGCGCCCCACCTCGGCGAACTCTTCCCTGGCGGCTACCGTCCTCCGGGACGCGCCGTCGAGGCGATTCGTGCGTTTTGCACGAAGTCCCGACGTGACGAGCTTGGAAACGAGGCTAAAATAGCGTTCCGTCGTAGCGACTTTGCGTGCGTTTTTCCGGGAATTCGACCGTTGGATCGGTGATTTCTTTCCTCCGTCACAATCTCGGTATATCCACCTTCAACCCTGTCAATTTTGGTCCGTTAATTTTATCGTTTGATACATCAAAACCGGCCACCAAGTTGACCGTTTAAATTATATTAAATTTGGACAGTTTCGCGGGGCCAACTTCGTCAGCTTGTATCTCCTCCACTGCAGCTCCGTTTGGCATGCTACCAGTTCCTGTGCGAAGCTGGTATAACCCTCTTGCTGCCCCTCTAGTTTCGTTTCATTGTGAGCTTGTTTGATTGGTTGAATTCGACGCCAAAGTTGGCCGTCCGAATTCGTAATTTTCAACTTGTAAAATTTTATTTTTGAGCACGGGACTCCAGATTTCATTTCTGACACCACCAGTAGACTTGTGGCGTGGTTCTGGCATGTTTTCATATAAAATTTGTTAGAATTGGAGAACGTGAGCCCTGGCACGTTTTTCGGTGCAAAGTGGGTCCCACATTCTGGGTCAACGGGACTTTTTGACGCCGGCTCATCAAAATCCAATTCCGGAGATACCGTTGAGTTCGTATCGTCATTCTGGACTCGTTGACATATAATTTGCTAGGTTTTGGTGGACATTGGATCCGACACGTATTTCGGTGCAAGTCGGATACCAATATCCGGGTCAACGGGTCATTTTGAGATCGGCTCATCGGAATCCAATTCCGGAGATACCATTGAGTTCATATCATCATTCTGGACTCGTTGACAGGTAGTTTGCTGAGTTTTGAGAACTTTGGCTCCGGCTCGCATTTCCGTGCAAACCGGAATTCCAAGTTCTGGTCAACGGACCAAATTGAGATCGGGTCAACGGAATCCAATTCTGGAGATACCGTTGGGTTCGTATCGTCATTCTGGTTTCGTGGACATATAATTTGTTATATTTTATAGACTTGTTTTCTTGCACGTTTTTTGGTGCAAAACGGCTCCGACACGGACACCGTTTTGACCCGAAATTACCTTTTTACCCTTGTGTCCAAATTGGACCGATGGATAGGCTATCCTAACTAATTTGACCATTCTGGACACGTTGGCGATGTTTATTTCATCGTCCGACAATGTTTGTTGATAATTTCTCTGAGTTTAACTATTTTATAATTTATTAATAATTAATTCTTATAATGTTCGTATTTCGGGATTAGTACAACGAAACTGAGATCAGTCAATTCCAATGATCTCACATCGCTGAAATTGACAAGATGAACACATGGATCACTATAATAAGATTATCAACCTTACCATTGATCTTCTTATCTCGATTTACGTGTCGTAAGTTTCGACGTACGAATAACGAAGTACACTTTATATCTTTAATAATTAGACTAGAATTTACCCTGTTGACCAGAGTTGACCAGTTGACCCAAAGTCAACTATAAGTCAATACTTGACCTAGTTTGACTAAATTATTGACCGGAGTTGACCTAGAGTTATTTTGACTTAGAAGAACCTAGGATAAAATAGACTGTTTGTAGAGTTTTATTTATTACAACTTGAACACCTTGTAACCTGTGTTGCTTTAAATAGGACTCTGTGGCTTCAGTTGGACCTCTATACTTATCAGCTGTTCAGGTTATCAGGCGAGTACATTCTCTGATCATTTCATATCCTGCTTAGAATTATTTTCTGCAGTAGATTACTTTACTTGTACTGTCATGTTGGTCACACGGATTGGTACTATACGGATCCCTTCTTGAGATATTATCCTTAGGGAGCATCGGGTACTACATGTTCTGTGCGTTTCACTTACATGTCGTATCACTATGCTTCACAGGTTCTTCGATCACTTGTGACATATACTCTTATAATCACAGAGTCTCCTAGAATCTCTTATCCCATTTACTGGGTATCCTAGAATCTCCTAGAATCCCCATTTTTGGGACTACTATGTACCACCCTTCGGGGGCTTACCACCCTTCGGGGGCTATTACATAGAATCATAACATAACCTGTTTGGATCCTTTTGTACTGATTGGGGGTACGGGGGAGTAGAAGTAGACATGTGAATAATACCCAAGTAGTATCTTATCAGAATCTCTTCCATAGTGTCTTATCAGAATCTCCTATGCCATTTACATGTCTATATTGTACTCTGACTCACTAGCCACTGTTAGTTCTCTATTTATAGTAGATATTTCTATTACAGTTCTCTCTCTGTTTACATACTGCACTTCTTTCAGTACTTGTATCTTACTTTACTGCATGATTATATTTTCTAACCTGCTATGAACTGTTGAGATGTACTGTGCTCGCTCAAGTCCTGACTGGACCTGTTGATAAATTTTACAGATAGCCTGGAGGTTGCCTGCTAGCCTAGAGGAGACACATTAGAGGTTGTTTAGATAGTTATTTCAATTATCTGGAGTTATATTTACTTTATGGATTACTGTATCTGAGTTTGGAGATTTGAGATGTATTTCTGGATTTGTATATCTTAGACACTTAGATTTCTCTCTGTTGTACCTCTTTTGGATTTCATGTTTTATCTATCCTTATTATGCTCTACATTAGATGTGATTGAGACTGTATCTGCTATGTCACCCCCATTCGGGGAGTATAAACTGCTTAGCATTATATTGATAGATGATGTGACCTAGGACAGCGTTCTATCGTCGACACTGCGACGTAGGCTGGGCGTTGTTACGTTCTCGTACCCTAACAATGGGTGCGGGTCGTGACACGTTTTTAGTGGTGGCCCATGCAGGTCGAGTTTATGTAGTGGTATTCGAACTAGAGTACCACTACAGCCTGCAGTAGGAATAGGATATATTTTTGAAGATACTCAATCACAATTAGGATTCCTTGAGAGATTCCTGGGACGACCCTTGAGAATCTTGTTTAACTCCGATTTGAAAACTCTTTTTCCTTGATTTAATTTATCTTTACCTTCTGTTGTTGAATTTGATTTTGATGTATTATTATTGAATTTGAGTTTGTATTTATTGATTTTGATGAAGATTGTGGAATTTTGAATCTTGATGTTAGCTATAGCATCCGAGTTTGTAGTTATATGATTTGAAGGATTTTGTTCATTTTTGAATTTTGATGTTCGTTGATAAATTTGATTTTTTTTTTGGTATTCATTGTTGATTTAATTTAATTTTTGGCAAGATAAAATTATATGGGCTAGGTCATCTATGTTATGGAATCTAGTCTTCTATAGTCACATTAGCCAGCATGGTGAGGACATATAGTCTGATTTTGGATATATTTCTCGGGTGTGGGAATTTAAGGTTTTCGCAGCCAAGCTAGCGGCATCGCAAAAATGTTAAATACCATGATTCTAGAGGTATGTGCATAAGTCAAGGACTCTGTGATTATCGTAGCCTTGCTCACTAGTATGACGAAGATTTAGAGTACCATGAATTTGGATAGACGCATATGATTATCAGATTGTACCTTAAATATTTTCGAACATGTTTTTGCTACTTTTGTTTCAGTCATTCAAAAAAAAAAGAATTATTGTTGTTTTGTTTTGTTTTGTTTCTCATTGTTTACTTAGGAGTAGCTTGTGTAACTTCTTACCATAAAATTCTTCTTAATACCATGAATCGATGATTTTGCTAGACCTTATCTTGGATTGATATTTTAGCTCTGGGTTTCAAAATGGTTCTTCTTTAAACAGATAAGCAAAACAGATTTTTATCGTTATTTCTTTCTTGCTACTATTCTTGTATTAGATAATAATAAACTGTCTTGATGTTGTCAATCACCTACTTTGTAATTTTGGTAGGAATCTGAATGTTGGTCTTAACGTAGAATTAATTTTTTTATATTGGGACATGAGAATATATATATGAATATGTATAGTCGACACTTTCCTGACACGTATGCATGCTATACTTTGATTCCACCTATCTGAATACATATTAATATGTCGTTAATGTTCAAATTTTCAAACCCCAATATTTCTGGTTCTCTGCTTTTTCCAGTTTAAATTCGTAATTCAAATATAAATTTTATGTTATTGGCTATGTTTACATCACTGCACATGCATGTTATACATAGGGTTTCAGTTCAAAAAAATTTGGTTGAATTTTGTGTTGAAATTGTCAAATCTGAGACTGTGTGCATATTAACCCTTGATACGGGATTCCAAATGTTAGTTCAATTCGCTGTTCCATTTTTTTTATATATTTAGAGCTGTGTACATTGTTGTCGTAGGGATATAATGTTAGGTTTCAAATTCTTACATGATAGGTTGTGATAAACATTGAGTTGGTTTTGATGTACAATTCTCCAAAATCCTGAAAACTGAGTACATGTTAACATTTTTACATTGATTTCCATGTTTAGTTCAATTTCAAATTTAACATGTAATATTGAACTGTATGCGTAGATAAATGTATGGATAGTATGTTAGGGTTTCATTTATATCATGTTAGGATGTATTGGGAGCATTGAGATTAGTTGTGATGTTTCAAACTCCTAAATTTTGAAATTGCATTATGTTAATATTGCACTGGTTTAAATGTTAGCTTATTTTCAGATTTTGTATGTAAATGCTGAACTAAAACTGTGTTTAACCTTTCAATACTAAGCTATAACCCTGTACAAGGACACACACACACCCTAACTTAGTATACCCTGTCATGTAACCTAACCTTTCCTCTCTATGTTATGATCATGTACCTGTATAGGTATATATATAGAGTTTATGCATACATGTTATAACGTATATAGATACATAACTAAATCTCTACCTCTTTACAGATGTATATGGTTAGCCATGCATGTTATGAGCAAATAGGTTGTGTATTGTAGATTGTTTAACCAATATGCCATGAGTAGTGTAACTGGATAACTATTGTTTGAAACCCAAATCCTCATATACAATTTTGTGTATATTTCACATACACACATGCCTACTATCTAACCATATGAACCTGTTCACATACACCCATACACACAAACCACAAAACATTACATAATGCTAGCTTTTTCCTCTCTAACGCTCCCTATATTATATATTATGATTGGATTTCAATGTAATCGACTTTCGTTAATTAAACTTGTGGTTTTGATTTTCTTGGGATAATACCCCTTTTAGATGATTGGTAGTTACCTTTCTTTATTTTTTTAATGAGTACCAGCTTTCACATAGGATGGTAGACTGTTTTACAGTTTTGATGATTTGATATTTCTGTATCTTTTCTAGGTTAGCACCCTAGATTGCTTGTGTGTTTTGATACCCTATGACCGTTTGGTATTAGCACGACTAGTATACCTAGATGAGACTTTCACTACCACCGTATGCCATGACCCTGTATGTCGTCCTTTTGATCACATGATTTGTTTTAATCTGGGACTTTGATTGCGGGGGTTTGACCTAGAGGGAGTATGGACATTTTAATTTCGAGGACGAAATTTTTATAAGGTGGGTAGGATGTGAGCACCCTGAATTTCGGGTTAATTTTTTTCATTTTATTTTATTTTCTGATTGATTTGTTTCGATAAATAATTTATTATGTTATTTTTCCTTAAGTGTGCTTTTCCGTGCCTTTGATATTTGGAGTGTCAGGGATGTTCAACTCTGAAAATCTTCTTTACGAGTTTTGGAGTGGACATGATTACCTTCATAATGGTATATAGTGTCCCACTCAAACTTGTTCCCTTGTGCTCTTTTTGCTTCGCAGAACTTCTGGTCGAATTAGACCATTTGATTATTAATTAATTTTCCCACTCTTTTCCTTGATCATTATTAGCACGTTACCGTGACTTTTAATTTGAGAGCGCAAGACCAGTCAGTTTCTTGAAACCAACTTCTCATACATGATCTACTCGAGACGCTCGTCACCCATGACCTTCGTGTCCCACTCAGACACGCCATTTTGTGCTCCATTTGCTTCGCACAACTTTCCCGACACGTGACCCGATTTTATTTCACCCTACGGTGTCACATTTATCTTCCAACTCGATTTGTGGGTCCCCTGTCGACCAAAACCTGTCAGCCCCAATTATGGACATGGCCCACATTGAGCCTACTATCCGCCTGCCACTTGTGTCCCATTTATTGGAATCCCCATGTGCTACTTATTTGCCCATGATCATCGACGCCTAATTTTAATTCAATTTTTGCACAATATCCGGTTTTGATCCAATCCGGCTCCACCGAGTCCAGTCCAGCTTTGTGTTACCCTCCATCAGGATACCATCATTTTTCGTGTCCAAAAATAATATTCAATACCTACTTTTCTATTTCGAATTTTGAGTGTAATTTCTATTGCATTTAAATTCCAAATAAATCCAATCTCCCTAATTAATTTCCACCCTTGATTTTTCCTCAATCAATCATCACCATTCATTTCCCTCCATCTCACTCACAGCCAACATAGGCCGGCCCTAACTTTGAGAGAAGCACTTTTTCCCCACTCTCTCTCTCATTTAATATCTCTTCCTCTCTCACATTAATTACACTTCTTTCTCTCTCTCACTATTTTTCCACACCACAGCAACTACAAACACCACCACCACCATTGTACTACTACAACAAAACCCGACCACCCCCTCCAGGCCAACGGCCACCCGAGCCCAGCCCAGCCACCTCTCCTTATTTCCTCCTCCTTCTTCTTCTCGCCATGGCCACGAACCACCACCACCATTCCATCCATCCATCTATCCAACCGCCACCACCACCTTCACTAACCCGAGCCACCACCTCCTCCTTCTCGCCGGGCCGCCGCCCCTTGGCCGTGCCGCCCTGCCTCGCCGGGCCGGGCAGACAGCGCGCCTCGTCAGCCAGTCCAAGCCGCGCCACCAGCCGCACAGCCGCATGCACAGGCGCGCACGCGCGCGCGCGCACGGGCCGCCGTCGTACGCCGCCGCATGGGCCGCCGTGGCCCCCTGGCCGTGCGCCCCACCCCGGCAAACTCTTCCCTGGCGGCCACCGTCCTCCGGGATGCGCCGTCGAGGCGATTCGTGCGTTTTGCACGAAGTCCCGACGTGACGAGCTCGGAAACGAGGCTGAAATAGCGTTCCGTCGCAACAACTTTGCGCGCATTTTCCTGGGAATCCGACCGTTGGATCGGCGATTTCTTTACTCCTCACAATCTCGGTATATCCACCTTCATCCCTGTCAATTTTTGTCCGTTAATTTTATCGTTTGATACATCAAAACCGGCCACCAAGTTGACCGTTTAAATTGTATTAAATTTGGACAGTTTCGCGGGGCCAACTTCGTCAGCTTGTATCTCCTCCACCGCAGCTCCGTTTGGCGTGCAACTAGTTCCTGTGCGAAGCTGGTATAACCCTCTTGCTACCCCTCTAGTTTCGTTTCATTGTGAGCTTGTTTGATTGGTTGAATTCGACGCCAAAGTTGGCCGTCCGAATTCGTAATTTCTAACTTGTAAAATTCAATTTTTGAGCACGAGACTCCAGATTTCATTTTTGACACCAACAGTAGACTTGTGGCGTCGTTCTGGCATGTTTTCATATAAAATTTGTTAGATTTGGAGAACATGGGCCCTGGCACATTTTTCGGTGCAAAGTAGGTCCCACATTCTGGGTCAACGGGACTTTTTGACGCCGGCTCATCGAAATTCAATTCCGGAGATACCGTTGAGTTCGTATCGTCATTCTGGACTCGTTGACATATAATTTGCTAGGTTTTGGTGGACATTGGATCCGGCACGCATTTCGGTGCAAGTCGGATGCCAAAATCCGGGTCTACGGGTCATTTTGAGATCGGCTCATCGGAATCCAATTCCGGAGATATCGTTGAGTTCGTATCATCATTCTGGACTCGTTGACAGATAGTTTGCTGAGTTTTGAGAACTTTGGCTCCGGCTCGCATTTCCGTGCAAACCGGAATTCTAAGTTCTGGTCAACGGACCAAATTGAGATCGGGTCAACGGAATCCAATTCTGGAGATACCGTTGGGTTCGTATCGTCATTCTGGTTTCATGGACATATAATTTGTTATATTTTATAGACTTATTTTTTTGCACATTTTTCGGTGCAAAACGGCTCCGACACAGACACCGTTTTGAACCGAAATTACCTTTTTACCCTTGTGTCCAAATTGGACCGATGGGTAGGCTATCCTAGCTAATTTGACCATTCTGGACACGTTGGCGATGTTTATTTCATCGTCCGACAATGTTTGTTGATAATTTCTCTGAGTTTAACTTTTTTATAATTTATTAATAATTAATTCTTATAATGTTCGTATTTCGGGATTAGTACAACGAAACTGAGATCAGTCAATTCCAGTGATATCATATCGCTGAAATTGACAAGATGAACACGTGGATCACTATAATAAGATTATCAACCTTACCATTGATCTTCTTATCTCGATTTGCGTGTCGTAAGTTTCGACGTACGAATAACGAAGTACACTTTATATCTTTAATAATTAGACTAGAATTTACCCTGTTGACCAGAGTTGACCAGTTGACCCAAAGTCAACTGTAAGTCAACACTTGACCTAGTTTGACTAAATTATTGACCGGAGTTGACCTAGAGTTATTTTGACTTAGAAGAACCTAGGATAAAATAGACTGTTTGTAGAGTTTTATTTATTACAACTTGAACACCTTGTAACCTGTGTTGCTTTAAATAGGACTCTGTGGCTTCAGTTGGACCCCTATACTTATCAGCTGTTCAGGTTATCAGGCGAGTACATTCTCTGATCATTTCATATCCTGCTTAGAATTATTTTCTGCAGTAGATTACTTTACTTGTACTGTCACGTTGGTCACACGGATTGGTACTATACGGATCCCTTCTTGAGATGTTATCCTTAGGGAGCATCGGGTACTACATGTTCTGTGCGTTTCACTTACATGTCGTATCACTATGCTTCACAGGTTCTTCGATCACTTGTGACATATACTCTTATGATCACAGAGTCTCCTAGAATCTCTTATCCCATTTACTGGGTATCCTAGAATCTCCTAGAATCCCCATTTTTAGGACTACTATGTACCACCCTTCGGGGGCTTACCACCCTTCGGGGGCTATTACATAGAATCATAACATAACCTGTTTGGATCCTTTTGTACTGATTGGGGGGGTACGGGGGAGTAGAAGTAGACATGTGAATAATACCCAAGTAGTATCTTATCAGAATCTCTTCCATAGTGTCTTATCAGAATCTCCTATGCCATTTACATGTCTATATTGTACTCTGACTCACTAGCCACTGTTAGTTCTCTATTTATAGTAGATATTTCTATTACAGTTCTCTCTCTGTTTACATACTGCACTTCTTTCAGTACTTGTATCTTACTTTACTGCATGATTATATTTTCTAACTTGCTATGAACTGTTGAGATGTACTGTGCTCGCTCCAGTCCTGACTGGACCTGTTGATAAATTTTACAGATAGCCTGGAGGTTGCCTGCTAGCCTAGAGGAGACACATTAGAGGTTGTCTAGATAGTTATTTCAATTGTCTGGAGTTGTATTTACTTTATGGATTACTGTATCTGAGTTTGGAGATTTGAGATGTATTTCTGGATTTATGTATCTTAGACACTTAGATTTCTCTCTATTGTACCTCTTTTGGATTTCATGTTTTATCTATCATTATCATGCTCTACCTTAGATGTGATTGAGACTGTATCTGCTATGTCACCCCCATTCGGGGAGTATAAACTGCTTAGCATTATATTGATAGATGATGTGACCTAGAACAGCGTTCTTCCGCCGACACTGCGGCGTAGGCTGGGCGTTGTTACGTTCTCGTACCCTAACAATGGGTGCGGGTCGTGACAATTCATCCCATAACTCATGTACTCTATAAATCCCTGCTATAAATCGTTCCAGATTTAAATCATCAGGCATGATCGAATTCTAGGCATGATCAATAGGTGCAATGATAAAATATAGGCACGATCAGAATTATCTAGATATAATATGAGATAGAGTTGGAATATTGTTGTGATCAAAATCAATTTAGATAAGAGTAAAATCTAGGTACGATTAAAATATGATCAAATGATCATAAAATAGGGAAAAATCAAGTGAGATATCATGAAACAGAAAAGGTAAGAAAGAAACGAACGTCAACAGTTTATTGAGAAGGCAGAAAGTAGTAGAATCTTCTGAGATGAGTGACTAAAAATTTCAAATCAAATTGGAACGGGGTATAAGGGTTTGTGACTCAGGTAAAATCAACAAGTTATATGATAGTATGGCAAGGTGATTAAAATAATATAACTATGATAGGAATGTAATCGGATAAGATATTTCTATCGAGTACTGAGTGATGATCAAAGGAGATGGAAAGAATATCGTATTATTGTTTCAACGGTCAGCAGAAAGGATATGCAGAAAAACTGACTTACAAGATAACTATATTATTAATACCAATACAAAAATCTATCTCTAACTCGCTAAACTAGCTGAACTCCCAGTACCTAAAGAAAACTAAGGCAGCTACTAAGGTATTAAAACTAATTCTATTTGGAAACATAAACCATCTAAATCAAATTTTTATCCATCGTTGTATGTAACTCGTATGCCAAATGTATTTCAAATTTCAAGTATTTCTCTCGATAAAATCATTTTACAGACATCAATTTTCTATTGTCACTCATTCTTCCTAAACTGACTACATCAAAGTCACAATCCTCACTTGTCAGAGTAAATCCTTAGAAAGTCGATCCATGATCTATATTCGAGAACTTTCAATTCTTGAAATCAATTGACCAAATTATAATCACTAATCAAATTTTAGTCTTTAACCATGCACCTGTAGTGCCCCGCTCCCGTTGGGGCGAAGCACTATATAATAGGCTCGTGGCAAGTCAGACATGGTCGGAAACATAGATGGCTAGTCTGACTCAGCGACGAGTTTGGTATACGAAAACCATGGCATCAATAAAATTGATTTGGACGAATGAGATGAGTACTGTTCCAACTAATGGATTGGCTACTGCTAAAATAAGTCCTAGATGAAGCAGACCGCGTCTTGGCGAAGAACTCTAAAGAGAGTGACGCAACCAGTCTGCTGTTGGTTTTGTTAGTTTTTTTGGCTTTCTGAATGAATTGTTGCGTGGGTTTGATAAGTGTACTTTTGCGTCGATTTCTGAATGCGTCTTTGGGAATTTCGAAGGAAGGATTGAAGGATTCTAATTCGATGCTCGTGCCATTGCAAGAGTTCGTGTAACTGACGCTTGACTGTCGCGAAGCATTCTCCTACTCTCGACGCAATCTCTTTAGGTGGATGGTTCTTCGGCCCCTTCTTTTCTACTCCTTCCCGTCAACAAAATTCTTAAAGTTCAACGTTCAAATCGATGATGCTAACTGGGTGTATGCTTTGCCACTAAGATCAAGAACTCGGGATAATATAGCAACTTAGA
Source organism: Iris pallida (assembly GCA_029216955.1). Classification (NCBI taxonomy): domain Eukaryota; kingdom Viridiplantae; phylum Streptophyta; class Magnoliopsida; order Asparagales; family Iridaceae; genus Iris; species Iris pallida. The sequence goes on from JANAVB010045020.1 coordinate 3,805,514, forward strand.
GAAGTTAACTCCGAATTTATAAGTTTCATACTAAGTAGAGAAAAGATAAGTTCTAGGAAATAGATAGAATTTATTTCATGCTCTGCAAAACACAACGAAGAAACCTTGGTTGCGGTATATTACGCCTCAGAGAATTTGGTGCCTACGGGATGCTAAATCAGAACGTACGGCTTCGGAGAAAACAACCCTTGCTTGAGTAGAAATGATTATGTGGTCTAATAATGTCTACACTATGCAATTTACTTTATACATATTAAACTGTTCATACATTCGCATGGTCATGGACGACTTGTGCACAAGGTAAACTTTTCTCGAGACGGTACCCGGGGCGCTGGGACCGAATTGGCCTAGAAGAAAATTATGGAATCGTGCTTCGGCACGAGACATTGCGAGACCTCCAGTTAGGCTCGCAACCTGGACTGGTAGGGCACGTTGCAATGCTACGTAATCATCCTTCATGGTGTCGATATCACCAATGACCGCATATAGGATAGATTGCATGCTCACCTATTGTCTTGTGCAGGTGGTAAGTATTATGTATATTTTGTGCAGGAAAGGAGCACGGCCGTGGGTAAGATAAGTTGAAATTGGTTATGTTGTTACTGTTTAAAATGTGCCCTCGATATGAACTGTAATTTATATAGTTCTAAATAGAAAGATCACTTCGTATGCTAGAATCCTTAATAAGCAGTGTCGGTTTAGACGAGTGGGTTCGTCCCATCCACTAGCAAGTGTGCTAACCCCCAACTCCCCAGGTAATGAGCGCGCTGCGGGAGCTAGAGACTAGACTGAAGCTGAAGAACGGGAGGCGGCACGAAGCTCTCATATTTTGAAGTATTTTGAAGCCCAATTCAGATCGAAGGCGTTGTGTTCAAAGATGTAGCCGCAATGGCATATGTAATGTAAAAATGATCTTGCACATACTTTGCAAGTTTTATGAATGAAAAACTAAATTTCTTCCTATTCTATGTCTTCAACTCTTTGTACTATTTAATTTTAACATGTCGTCTCAAAGGAAATTTCAAGTGCACATTCTTGCCTTGTACAAGTCCAATAAAGACATGTACAGCATCACGTCCCGACTCGTGGGATCGATTCATCTCGAGTCAAGGCGATAACAACCGATTGGGCGAGTCGGGGCGTGACAAGTTGGTATCAGAGCACGGTTCACACCTCGGACATTTCAAAAATACTTTCTTTTAGATGTTGTTGCAATTTTTTAAAAATTATGCTTTTCGACATATGCGACATGAAATAATCATTCCATACATATAAGCCCGTAGATATTTTGAGAATACTAATGGGTTTGTTCAATTTTGTAGGAATGCCGAAGAGAACGGGTGTCCCCGCTGTCAACACCACATTGATTAGCGCGGATAGCACCGAAGACGCGACGCCTAGCGAATCTATCATGGAGCGATTATTGCGCCTCATGGAAGTCCAACAGCGCCACGCGGAGATGCAGCAGCGACAACTGCAAGAACATATCCAGGCCCAAATCAGTGCCCAACAAAAGCAGATGGAGGCCCTAACTCGGATCGTGAGCACCATAGCGACCCAACAGAATTTGACGACCGCCATGTCAGAAGAAGAAGTGCAACCAGCAACGACGAAGCATATGTGTTCCTCCTCCCTGCTCAAGGCGACCAAATTCAAGAAGATGAACCCGCCTGAATTTAACGGTCGAGCAGAGCCTAACGAAGTCATGGGGTGGCTAGTGAAGATTGAGGGTCTGTTCAATCTTCTCAACATCAAGGGGTCCAAGAGAGTCGGGTGTGCAGTCTTGCAGCTAAACTTGAGGGCCTACGACTAGTGGGAGGCGAAGAAACAAGAGCTCCACGAGGCCAACCCCAATGCCAAGATCTCGTGGGAGACGTTTAAACTGGCCTTCCTCGAGCAATACATTCCTCGTGCCGTTCATCGACAGGAGGAAAAGGAATTCATGTCCTTGAAGCAAGGAAACATATCAGTTGAAGATTACGATGCGAAGTTCGCAAAGCTTGCGAAGTTTGCCGGGCCTTTCTGCCGAACAAGGAGGCGTAGTGCGAGCGCTTCCAATAAGGCCTGAATAACGATTTGTGTCGGGACGTCATGAACCAAAGATGCCAGACTTACAGGAAATCATATAATGCCGCCCTTGATAGCGAGCGGATCTTTGGTCGAGATTTGCAAAGGACAGGGTCAGGCGTCCGTAACAACTTCAACAAGCGTCCTCACGACGCGGGAGGATCTGGTGTGCCAAAGCATCAGAACACTTTCGAGTATCGGGGGCCTCACCCCGACGTACGGTGCCATCGCTGTGGCAAGATGGGACATCTGGCGGTCGATTGCCAAGGAGGATGCTTCAAGTGTGGCTAGGTCACAAGGCAGTAGATTGTCGAATGGGGAGGGCGAACCAATATCCACCAAGGAATGTCCAGAATCAGAACAGGGCGCCTCCCGCCCATGGCACAAACGCAGTGCCCGTGAACCCATAAAATTGCCAAGGGGCGCAAGGCCGAGTCTATGCACTGACTCAAGACGAAGCGTTTACGTCCGACACTGTCGTGACAGGTATATTACTCTATAAAAATATACATGCTAGAGTACTGTTCGATTCGGGTGCTACACATAGTTTCATATCTGCCGACTTTGTAGAAGAAAATAAATTACTCATACAACTTTTAGATATGAATCTTAGCGTTAGCACTCCAACAGGAGTAGATATGCCTGCCACTAAAATTTGTAGGGATGGTTACATCTGCATCGGAGGGAAAAATCTATCCTTGGAAGTTATCGTCCTCGACATTAAGGAATATGATATAATCCTCGGCATGGATTGGTTGGGTGCATGCCATGCAACGATTGAATGCGCGGAGAAGAGAGTTGTGTTCCGCCTCCCGGGTGAAACCGAGTTCTCTTATTCGTGCGGAGCAGCATCAAAGACAACAATGATGATATTGGCAATTTCGGCAAGGCGTATGTTACATTCTGGTTGCAGCGGATACCTAGCATCAGTTCGAGACACAAGAACGGAGATTGCAAGCACGACCCAGACTAAAGTCGTGGCAGAATTTCCTGATGTGTTCTCAGACGAGTTGTCAGGGATGCCGCCAGATCGAGAGATAAAATTCAGCATCGACACCTGTCACGACCCACACCCGCTTTTCGAATACGAGACATATCCAAGCCAGCCTACGCCGCAGAGTCGGTGGTAGAACGCTGTCACGGCCAAGATGCTCATAATCACAAAATGTAGTATATATTGCTCATTCACATTACTAAATCAAGTTTATAAATTACAAAATTTCACAACTTCACATTTGCTAGAAAATATAATGTCTCACAAAATAGAAAAGGCAGCTAATTCAACTATCTAGGTTGACCTCAGCATACCCCTGCCTTCCCAATGCAAAGAGTGATCGCGACTAAACCTAAAAAATGTTGGTTTCCAGGCAGGAATAGAATGAGTACATTCTTACAACAGATTCAATAAATGACGAAATCAATAAATCTGTAAATAATAATGAAATACACGACGTAAAAATAAGCATGGAATCATGGCAAAAGCTGAACATGGTGAAAATGATAAGTGAGTACTAAAATAGAGTAGACATGTAGCTAGCAATATATACTGTAGAACCAGAAACTGTATCTATCTAGTGAGTTAAAATACTACTTTGACATGTAAACGGCTAAGGGTAAATCCGGCACCCGCACATGAAATGTGCGACTGCTATCAGGTACGAATAAGATCCGGCACCCCGTACGTGAAGTGTGCGACTGCTATCAAACATGAATAGTTTTGGATTTGTTTACATATCTAAAGTATTTTCTCGCCCGACTAGTACTCATGGATCCAAACAGGTCACGAACACGGTAATAGATTGGTCACGAACAACATGTAAAGAATCCATAACTACCATCTCGTGTAACATCGTGTCAAGAACCAATAAAATATCAATGTAAAACACTACTATGTACATGATCCATAGAGATAATCAAATATGAAAACTATCAGAGATGCGCTCGCCTGAGATCCTGTGCTGGTGAAACTGATAGTACAACTACTCAGATGAGTCACAAAAGTCAACACATACAAAAGTCTTCGGATGCTGAAATAAATATTACCAACGTTTTTAGAATAGTTAAATTAGCTAGAATTGCCTATCCTTAAGTCCAATTCTGGACACAGGGGCAAAACGGTAATTTCGGGCCAAAACGGTGTCCACCGTTAGACATGCTTTTGCACCAAAAAACGTGCTAAGATAAAGGTTATCCAAATTTGACAAATTATATGTTAATTTGGGCCAGAATGTCGCCACGAGTCCAATGGTGGTGTCGGATTTGGAATCTGATGTCCCGGGTTCAAAAATCAAGATATAATTATTTCTTATTTATGTATACTTTTTTTAATACCTTTACTAAACCTACCTACCTATTTGTCTATTAATTCTTAAGTAGTCTATTTGATTTAACTAGTCTGACTATCTATTAATGGACCAAGTTAATTTGGTTGACTAATTATTTTGTGTTCACTAAAGTATGGATTAGATTGAATTAAGAGAATAATATGGGTTAAAAAAAATCCTCTAACAACATATTATACTTTTCTTAGGAATCTATTATATCCTTCAATAGTTTTATTTGAATTATAAGGAGATGGCTGCATGTCATACTTCCTTATATTGCATGCAGGACACATGGCATATGGCTTGTTCCTATACTTAAATCATGTGATTAAGAGCATACCTTAAATATGGATTTCCTTCTTCTCCTATTGGAGAAGCTGGGTTCCCACGTCGATGCTGCCAACGCCACGGCCCACGCTCCAGGATGGCTCGGAGGTCTCTAGTTGGAGAGGCTCTATCACAGGGTGATCGACCCTTTGATGCGGATAGCTCGAAGTTCTTGGGTCGACAGAGTTGGCGACCTCGCCACTCTGTAGAGTTGGAGGAACGGGTGTTTCCACGATTCGAACGGCCATGCTCAAGACAGTAGCCGGAGTGCAGTACCGAGGTGACACGCAGGGTCGATGACTTATACAGCGTGGCTCAGGGCGGACGGCTCGTACGGCTAACCACACATGTACGGCTTCTTTTGTCGAACAGTGTAGTACCCCATCCCGCTTAGTCAATCGGAGGAGTCGAAACGCCGACGGCGTTCGGACTTAGCCTTGCAACGGCTTGCTCGGAGACATCGCTCAGGTGGGGTAGTTTCGGTGAACTTGCCTCATCTTAGCCTTCACATAATAAATTGCATGTTTTCAACTTGCACAAGTAGGCTTAATAATAAAAGAGACGAATCCACATAGCTAAGAGAATAATCCCGACGGATCGAATCGAGTTTAGAACATGGAAAACGTCCCACGGTCGGATTAGAGTTGGTGCACGGTGTGCTTTGAAAATGACACTCGGTCCTTCGTCCCGCGGCTTGGAAGAAGAAAAAAGTTGGTCTTCGTCACAAGCTAAGAGTTAGCCTAAGTCATAGGCGTCGCCCGCGTAGATGCTCGATAAAGCATACACGTTTCCTCGAATGCAAGGCTCGGGGTAGCCTTGATCGTCCCACGAGCTAAGTTGTATCGCACGGCTTATGGCATGAGTTTAGGTACCCAAAAAATTTGGTTGTTCAAGTTGAGCGTATGTACGGTCCCACGGTTCTACGGCTGCATATAGCCATTCGTTCCCCCGGTCTTAAGGCTCGTCACATAGAGTGTGACTTGGACGATAGTGTCACACGGAATACATTGGAGTATGAGACGTTCCTATGCACGTTAAGAAGTATGAGGTGGTCCCTCGGTTGGGAGTCCCGTGTTCCTATGCATGTTAAGAAGTATGAGGTGGTCCCTCGGTTGGGAGTCTTTCGTTCCTATGTACGTTAAAAAGTACGAGGCGGTCCCTCGGTTGGGAGTCTCACGTTCCTATGCACGTTAAGAAGTACGAGGCGGTCCCTCGGTTGGAAGTCTCGCGTTCCTATGCACGTTAAGAGGTATGAGGCGGTCCCTCGGTTGGGAGTCTCGCGTTCCTATGCACGTTAAGAAGTATGAGGCGGTCCCTCGGTTGGGAGTTTCACGATCCCGATGCACGTTACGCAAAGTACGGTTCAGAGCACGTATTGCTAAGTATTATTCCAGTCGTACCAACAAATTAGGCCATGCATTTACGTGTGTCTAGATGTCTCGTAGGTGCGTGGTCATTGGACAACTTGTCGACAAGGATTTCTACCTAGACTGGTTATACGCCGGGGCACCGGGCCCAGTCGTCCTAGGAGGTAGACGTTATAGCAGCGCACGTATTGCGTGGGTAGTCGGGGGCTTTCAACGGGGCTCGCTACCTGTGCTGAAGGACCCGCTGCCTACCCGAGCTATGTCCACGATGGCTTGTTATGCCAGTGGCCTTTCATATAGATAATTGGCGTGCTAAGCGGCGAATCCGCATACAGGGTGTCGGTCGTAATAAACGAAGTATAAGCACGGTATGTGTTGAGTTATGGAATGCGTGTACGGTATGCACATAAGGTATTATAAAGCCTAAGATTTGGCCATGCGTAAAGCCAGGTGCTTCGGCACGAGATACGGCGTTGTGCTTGAGTTCTCAACACCGGTTCCACAAGTTGGGTTAGATGTTTCGAGTTAAGTCTGAAAGGGCCGTAGGGCAAGTTTTGTTAAGTCAGGTTAAGTTGGTGTGAGGTACGACCTCGATGTTTGCTGGGCACGACCTCAATATGTGAGGTACGATCGCGTTGTCACAATACGAGTATAGGCAAGACTAAGTGATGAGGTACTACCTCAGTAATATTGAAGCACAAATCGAGATTATGGCATAACCGAGCCGTTACGTCCCAGATTATAGCATGAAAGACAAGTATGAGTCGGTACGTTGACATTTGCAAGCACGAGAACGGTCTAGAGACAAGGGTAAGGAAGTTATCGGTGCAATAGCACGGAGACGGTCTAATGACACTAAATAGGCTGAGAGTCTATGTCCTGAAACTGATCCTAAGGCAAGAGTAGAAAGACAATCGTAAAGGGTTTTTGTTGCACAAAAGTAAAAAATCAAACGTGTTGGTTTCATATGGGTGGGCGAGGAGCTCACTCCACCAGTACAGTTGAGTACTGACACCCACATAGTTTTCATGTGCAGGCGCAGGTAGAAGCTCATGGTGCGGGGATCGCTTGGACGCGTCGAGGCACGGAGTTCCTTGGCGACTCGAAGCGTACGGCCGCGTGAACTCAAGACTTATACGTGACATAATGTATGGACATCGCCTTCCGAAGCTTTTGCTGGCTCAAGCATTGTATCGAAAGATGAGAAAGATCAGAGTGAATTGTAAAATAAAAGAAAAGTTAGCACGAGAGACTTGTAATCATGTCCTTTTGCCCATTGTAATATCATGTTCAATATCAATAAAGAGTTCTTTTGAATGACTTGTGTTTTGCCTTTAAATTTTTGCTGTATGTTTCAATGTTTCTGCTTGGGACTTCTGTGCGACGACCCCGTCGCAGCCGCTGTAATCGGCCGTTATGAAACTGCCTTGCAGAGCGCAATCTAGGCTCGTGCGGCATCACGCCTTAGCGAGGACGATCGCTCCTACGGGAACGGGGCGTGACATAATGGTATCAGAGCACGGCTTTACGTCCTTGGACTACCGATTGAATTCTTTAACTCCGATATTTCCGCAAACTCTAACGTGTTGCTTCCGCAAGTTGATATCGTTGGTGCGCTCTCTCTCAATTGTCCACGGGATGTCCATACAATAAGTCTAATATTTTTAAAAGCTCGTACAAGTGTTAAATCGAACGCATCGATTGGCGAAGGCTTTTGTGCTAAACTACGACGGACTTGAGTTGAAAGAAAACCGATGCTAAAAAGTTAGCAAACGTAGTGCGTGCTTGAACGACCTTACGCTAACAATAGCGAACGAGTACACGAGACTGAAGCATAGTTCGAACGGGATGGTTATGCACATAGCCTTTAGCTAAGTTGTGCCGAGTATCGCGCGCATAGACCTTTTGGTGCGAACGAGTTTGCGAACGAGATTGACTATCGCTCGGACGAAAATAAGTGAGACTTAGAACGTATGTTGATAGAGATGCTACTTGACCAACGCTAAAGCGAACACGAGAAATGGTTCTTAGACCTTAAGGAACGGGCGAACGCACAATTGAACATGTCGATTATGAATCGTATGACCTCTTTGAGGATTTGTAGAATGACTTGACCCTGAGTGGGGCCCTATTATGCCGGCGGCGACGACGAGTCGTCGGTGACAATCGTGGAGGATGCTGTCGCGTGGTACCCAGAGTTGCGACGGCCACGAGCACCTGCCGCTGCCGCTGTGCGTTAGCCTCGTTGTTGCTCTTTCGTGCGCCTCGCCACGCCTGGCCGTGCCGTCCGGCGGCGTGGCGGCCCGGTGATGGCAGCTTGGCTACCACGGCTATGACGAGGGTTGATAGTCGACGGGTATCCGTGACTCAGTTGTAGGAGGAGCACGACATGCCTGGTGCACACGACGCTTGTCGATGGAGGGTAGTCCTTCATGGCACGGTGGTCGTTATCTTTTTGGTTGGCCACGGTGGCGATAAGCTAGATGAAGCAGCGGCTCTGCGGACCTATGGTGCCGATGTCTACAGTGGGTGCATTGGTGTGGGGAGGCTGCGTAGTGAAGGTGTTGCATCGGAGGGGTGGTCAAAGAGGAGGGAATTATGGCATGGAGGGGTGAGTAACATGGAGGAGGAAGAAGAAGATGTAATGTACATGGTAGATTTCTGGTGAGAAGATATTAGAAGGGTGTTAAAGTAACCGGCTAGGGTTTTCTTTTCTCTCGTTGCTCTCGTTTATAAATAGCGTGAGTGAAGGGGTTCCCTGTGTTCGGGGGGGGGGGGGGGGTCGGGGAGCCTGATTGGGCTGGCTCTGGGAAGCACGGGGCTCAGGCCTAGGATGGGTTGGGATCCCTATTGGGGGTTTGCTACTGTGGGGAAGTGTTTGGGTTTTAGTTTAATTCTTTTTATTTTCTATGTGTATATGTTTGTATATTTATATGTATATATAATTATACATATATATAATTTTATATATATATATATATATATATTTTTTTTTTATATATATATATATATATATAACCATATGACAATACAGACCTATATATATATATATATATATATATATATATATATATATATATATATATATATAACCATATGCAAAAAAAAAAAATATATATATATATATATATATATATATATATATATATATATATATATATATATATATATATATATATATATATATATAAAATATATATATATATATATATATATATATATAACCATATGACAATACAGACCTATATATATATGAATAAATATTCCATATCCAAAAATCTTAATGATAATTTCCTTGTGTATGGTTTATAAAAATATGCACATATGTATATATAATTCATTTGGTAATGAATTATTAGAATAAACGAATACTAATGATATTATTTAATAATAATAATAATAATAATAATAATAATAATAATAATAATAATAATAACAACAACAACAACAATAACCAACTAAAATGACCAATAAGAGTTTTTGGTGAACATATCATACCCCATCTTTATTTGGCCTTAGAAATTCGTACAAATATTCTAAAACACCATTTAAATATTAATAATGAACTATTAAATATTTAGAAAATATTTTTCAAGTCCTAAAAATAAATAAGAAATATTTGTACACACATAAAATATCTACATGGCTGTCTTTGGTCTTTCTACATGCCTACATGGGCTTGGATTTGGTTCGGGTCCAGATTGGGCTAAATTGGCACAACCGGTCTCCTAAAATCATAATCTTAATTAATATATAATTAATTAATCTATAGGGGTTAAGTCGCAACTTAGCCTGGTTTTCCTAGTTGGGACATACTTATGGCTCGACCTTTCTTGCCATGGCTGAAACACTAGTCAAGGCACACCACTACACTATCAGTGCCACAATTTCTAGTCGTCTGGTACTTCAAAACTCAACCGTGGCTAAAGTCATCTACCGTAATAATTATCTAATTAATTATTTATAAAATCCTAAACATCGTAATTCAAATAAAATAAAATAAAATAAAAATATATTAAAATTTTTGGGAAAGGGAATTATAATACCTTTTCGGACACCCGATCGATATCCAAAGCACCCTATCGAATGGCGCCGGCGGAGCTGAAGGAACTGAAAGCACAACTACAAGAGTTGCTAGATCGCGGATATATTCGCCCTAGTGTCTCCCCGTGGGGTGCTCCAGTGTTGTTTGTAAGGAAGAAGAATGGATCGATGCGACTGTGCATCGACTATCGGAAACTTAACAAAGCCACGGTATGAAACAAGTACCCGTTGCCAAGGATAGACGATTTGTTTGACCAGTTGCAAGGGACAACGGTATTTTCCAAGATTGATCGCTCATGCTACCATCAATTGAAGATCAAGTCCGAGGACGTGCCGAAGTCCGCCTTCCAAACTCGATATGGTCACTACGAATTTCTAGTCATGCCTTTCGGCTTGACAAATGCTCCTGCCGCTTTCATGGATCTGATGAACCGGGTGTTCCGACCGTTCATAGACAAATTTGTCGTCGTATTCATGTAGAAGCATGGAAAATACTAGAGAAAGACCCATGTGGCTCAGAAAACGCATGCGGCTCAGGGAGTCATGCGGCATAAGGAGCTATCGGCCGGAGGTATTCCATGCGGCTCAGAAGACATATGGCATGACAGTGCTCCCTTCCGATCCATGCTGCATTAATTACTTTGACGGCTGACCCCTCTGAAAAGTTGACAGACCTGACACCAAAGCAGGTAATTATGACTCTGTCATGATGATGAATCTCTAGGGAAGAGAAAGAAATCTCTGACACGATCCCCCGAGAGCAACAAAATGCCACGTGGCCCTGCCACGTGGGTGTGCTTATGCGGCTCGAAGTGAAGACTTCCCATGCGGTTCAGAGTGAAGCTGTCCCATGCGGCTCGAGTGGAATCATCCCTATGCGGCTCAAGAAGATCATGCCCATGCGGCTCAAGCAGACACACCATTATGCGGTTCATGCGGCTCATCATATGGTTCAGAAGTCTGAAGGAGGGGGCCACTGCCCAGACAGCCCTGACACGTGTCCCAAGTCTTATGCGGCCCAAAAGTCATACGGCCTAAATCTCATGCGGCCCAATCTGCATGCGGTTCCAGTCTCACCATTGGCTCTCAGAACATGTGTCCTCAGCCGATCAATCTCCCAGATTTATGGCAATCCAAGATCGGGTCGAATCCCAATGATCTGGGGCACGTGGCAGGAGAATAAATTTGATTTATTCGCAGATATTAGAGAATCATTATAAGGAAGATTTATGCCAATCAGCATTAATTGCTAATGGGGATTTGGTGTAATCTACCCTTAATGGTTCTGATTCGTCACAATCAGAAACGAACGGCCTGGATTGATCAATCCCCAGGCCGCCGCCATCTCCAAGAGCTAATCATTGGCAACCCTAGTGATCACATCCCACTATTATAAATAGCAAGGTGCCATTCCCTTGTAATATATAGAGAGATATACAAAAAAAACCCAGAGAAGAATACGTATACACAGAGAGACTTCCCCCATAGTCAGAGAGAGAATATACACAGAGAGAGAGAAGCCAGGAGAGCAATCAGAGAGAGAGCAAGAAGGCATTTCTTCGTCAACGACCAAGCAGATCTTCCCCGAGTCAAGGCTGCGTACCGATCGTCCAAGGAGTAAGGCAGAGCGGCCGTCGCTTTCCCGAGCCTCTATCGCCACCCCCCAGAATCTAAAATAAACAATCGTACTTAGACTGCTGTACCTAGGTTTTCGTCCCTAGGCTTTCTTTGTACGAGCGAGTTTGTATTGTGAGTCTAAGTTCAGTCCTCCGATAATTATTCTGTACTTTTACAATCAATGGCAAACACGATGGCGACTCTGCTGGGGACTAACTTCTCCACGGCTGAGGAGTTGGTGACACAATCTGACGCAGCCAAACTTGGCTCTATACAACAGAAGATGGTCGTACGCTTCGACCAACAGGCGTTCGAAGAGATGCTCTCTGAAGGTAGCACTGGCCCGGTCCAGAAGCGCACCCGCACCATAAAAGCTCGCAAAAAGTGGAGGCCAAAATCATTTGCTCCTCCGCAAGCCCTTGATGGGGTGCTCTCTATTGCTCAAGATGGCGAGAAAGACTCTCCTGCGGTCCCACTTCAGACCGTAGACAACTCTGCTGTCCCTAAGTCCGGCAGAAGAAAATACTATGATGCTGGACTTGCAGGGGCAAAGAGGAACTCTACGCGATCCGAGCCGCAGAAGAGTATTAGCCGCAGGGAGAAAGCCCATGCGGCTACAACCGCCGACCGTATAAAGAAAACTCATGCGGCCACATCTGTCAGCCGCATAACTTATGCGGCTACAGTTGCCAACCGCACGGGTGAGACTCATGCGGCTATTAAAGTCAATCGCTTGCAGAAAATCCATGCGGCCACAGATGCCAACCGTATGCGGTCAGCCTGCACGGTCGTGACTCCTAGCCGCATAAAGACTCATCCTACAACAAAAGACAGCCTGCATGCAGACAGCCTGCACGGTACCCAATGCTAGCCGCATAGCATCCGTCCCACGCTTCTCTCGATCAGTCTTCGACCGACTTTCATGCGGTCCTAAATCTGATCATTCTCTGGATGATAATCCAGACTCTGTGGTATTCGACTTAGACTCCTCCTATTACGCACCCACAAGTGCTAAAAGGAGGAAGTCTAGGGCAGCGCGGGCTCATCAAGTCCAGACGACTGCCCCAACCTCTGACTATCGGGGCGTCCCGTTGATTATCACGCGGGCCTCTGATGGAAAGTTGTATAAAACCACTCAAGTCCAGCCCCCGGCGGCAAACAGACAAAGTAGTTCCTCTGACCTGCGTGAGGTTATCCTCCACAAACGCAAGGAAAGAGAAGGAGCTTCAGGGTGTAAAGAGCCCTGACACGGACATCAATGCACCCAGATCATCGTCAACTGCTGTTGCAGCAACGCGACGGTGATGGAAGACCGGCCATCCGTCTTCCAAAGACTACATCACCCGAGCTCAGAAGATGAGGCACCTTCTGTTGTCTCCTGCAAGTCCGCGCAGAAAGTTCTCGCCAAGGGAATAAGGAAGAAAACGAGCATCTCTAGCCCAAAGGTGTCAACTACTGCAGCTAAGAAACCGTCGTCTAAAGGGTTATCCTCCACTGGAGTATTTTAACACACCCGTTCGAAGACAAAAACTGCTGCAGTAGGAAGTTCGTCGTCTGCAACATTGGGGGTCGTCGGAACTGGGGGTAGCACTCCTCCAAACATCCACGATAATCCGACATTCTAGGAATACGGACTGGAGGAAGCAAATCCTCCGACGGATACAACAGATACCGACGTCCCCAAGGACATCCTAGACGAAGCAAGCTCCGAAGCTGGGGCTAGTGTTCCTTCCGAGTCCGAACCTGAAGAGAACATCCCCACATATCCTGATGATTTCTCGATGCACGGGTACGACTCAGAGGTACATCCTCCACCACTCCTTCCGTCACTCCTCATGTGAAGACGGTGTTCATGACAGACAGCAATCAAGGCGGTTCCGGTGATCGCCAACGCATCGACACTTTGGAGGCCATATTGTACGCCTTGGTCAAGTCTGTAGACGAGATCAAAGCGACGCTTCCTAATCTGCAGGGGGTGACACCTGGCCAGACAAACACGGGTCCCACAATCAACGTAGATTTAAATTCAGCGGCACCGAACCCGGGCAACAATCCTCCCGAGATAACGGCCCCTACTGCGACAGATGAGGCCCGAGAAGTAAGAAGAGAGGTTCAGGAGCTCCGATCAATGTTCCATGCCCGAGAAAACTCTCAAGACCTCAGGATACGGCAACCATATCCTGCTGAATGGAGGGATGTTCCATTTCCACCAAGATATAAGCCGTTCAATATCAACCCATATGATGGCAAGACTTCAGCAAGTTGGTACATCACTTACTTTGAGGTCACTACCGACCATCTGCCCCATGATGACGCTATCCTCACGCGGTTATTCATTGGGGCATTGGAAGGAGTCGCCTTCGATTGGTACCGCAACCTGCCAGACAATTGCATCCATTCCTTCGCTGGCTTCAAATGCCTGTTCTTGGAGAGGTTCTATGAAGTAGGGCAGGACGTCACGATGTCTACCCTCATGGACGTCATTCAAGGAGAGAAAGAGCTGACGAGGAATTACATTGAGCGGTTTCGTCAAACCGTAATGAAGTTACCATCTGGCAACCCGGACTCTTCCTTGATCGAAATTTGCCAAAAGAGACTACTCCCAACAATCAGTCTCTGGATGGGCGAGAGTCAATTCAAGGACTGGAAGACTTTTATCATTAGTGCTACAAGTGCCGAAGAACGATTAAAGAAGGCTCGCCAACGGGGATTACATATCTCAGAAGGAGAGAACAAGGGCAAGCGTCCCAGCACCACTAACGACAATGGAGGTAGCCCCTCCAACAACCGGGACAACAGAGGCAAGCAGGCTATGGTGGCCGATACAGCCCAGAAGCCTGAGTCGCAACCTGTGGACAAACAATGGCCTCAAATCACTTACTCTTTTGAAGACGGTCACGTCAAGCCTATCTTGGACATGCTCATACAAGGAGATAGGATTCAGCTTCCTCCACCAAGACGGGAGCCTCGGCCGGCTGATCTGGAGAACCCAAAGTTCTGTCATTACCACCGCTACGTCCACCATGCTACGTACGACTGCTACCAACTGAAACGATATATCCAAAACCTCATCGATTCGAACGCTCTGGCCATCGACTTCGAGGAGGTAACCGTGGCAGCCAACATGTTATCCGTACAATTCGGCAGCTTCCCTCCAACAGAGACCCAGGACGGGGTTATACCCATCCCTCTGGCAACGATGGAGATTGCTAATCTCCCGCCTGCTCAAGCTGCTGGTCTAGTACCCCTCACCACATCATGAGGGGAAATCATGTGGGTCCATCCGAACCTAGTTCACGAGGTAACTCAGTCCACTCCATCTTCTAAAAAAAAAGTGGAAAAGTCAGATCCTGCCGTACCACCTCAGCAGATGAAGAGGAAGTCACGGCCGTTGTTACTCGATCCGAAGCACAATCTCAACCTGTGGCTGAAAACTCGACTGATGATCATCCGCCCACTACCACGGATGCTCCGGGACCGGCTCAGCCTTCGACGACCGACAAGCCTAGGCCGAAGGAGACTCGCTTCGACAAATCCCTCCGAAAGGAAACATCTCAGGGGCTGGAGAGGCCCTACAACTTCGATATCTTGGCGCAATTGGCCAATACACCGGCCAAAGTGTCCTTGTATGAACTCCTGAGGCTCTCGAAGGATGTCCGCACAGCTTTGAGCGATGCACTTCAAAATACCGACGCGTACCTGGCTCAGGTCAACCTCACGGGAGAAAATCAGCCCGCAGACCTCCAAGACAGTGCCTGTACGGGAGCAATACCCAACATCGTCTTCACTCCACAAGACATGCTCATCAAGACTAATCTACACGATCGCCCATTATACTACACAGGCTACATCGGCGACATAAAGGTGGACCGGATGCACATTGACCCTGGGTCTTCCATAAGCATCATTCCAAAAGGACTACTGCATCATCTTCGCATCCCGATGCATCGCCTGACCCCTACAAAATCAGAAGTTACTTGTTACGTCATAGATGCCGACACTTTATACAACATCCTTTTGGGGCGCCCTTGGATACACGATTACATAATCGTGCCTTCCACGCTACACCAATGCTTCAAATATGTCGACAAGCACGGCTTCGTGAGGACAGAATTTGCTGACATCGATCCCTTCAAAGGGGTCGAATCTTATTACTCAGACTCCTGCCTATACGAAAAGTCGAAGAGGCACCTTGAAGGAGGAAATAAACAAACTAATGTTGAAGCAACCACGGGATCAGAAGAACCTCTGACAATCCACCTCCAGGCTCGCAAACCAGGCAATTCCGCACCCCTTACGGCCACGCTGCGTAAGGACGCGATCAGCCTCTCGGCACAGGAAGAGCAGTTGAGAATCCGGCTGCCAAGGTCCGGCCAGGTACCGAGACCCACGACAGGGCCACTTACCATCAGATTGCCGAGAGTCGATCAATTCCAAACAGAGAAGCTCAATCCCTCCGATAGACCTCTGACGATACGCCTGCCTAAGAAAGGTCGTCACCCCGATGCGAGGTCTGACACTTCAAGCGAACCAGCCACCCCTTGCTCCACATCAAGTGCCAGACTGGGGGTTGCTAGTCTACCGACAACCCCACGCTCCGCTCCGTCAGTTGAACCTCTGAAGATCAAGCTGACTAGGACGCCCTCTCAATTTTCATTCACACAGGGGGTAGCCGAAGAGGAACCAGAGCTAGCCAAGTATGTGGCTGCCCACACTGACGCTTCCTCCGCAGATGATGTAATCCCTCTAGAAAAGATACCTTACTTCATCAATAAAGGGTTATCTTTGAACTACACCGAGCTCAATAAGCTATGTACAATGTATGCTATGGAACACGGTATAGGCACTCACCTACATACACAGGTGACAAATGTGTACACCGCTATCCAACTTACTCCAGTAGAAGACGCTTACCGAATAATCGAGGGAAGGGACCACCCAATCATCTTCGGCCGGACAAACAACCCGCATCCTCTCGCCATGGAAGAAGTCGACTTCGGGTCAGATGCTGGAAGACTGCCTCTGTATCTCTATAGCCCTCAATCCAAATATCTCATGCAGAAACAGGGGTATGATCTAGAGACAACGCCAGGACTGAACTACGACACTGGACGACGATTACCTTTGAAGACGCCAGCCCCGACGGGCAAACCACGGAACTACTATAACAAAATCCGATGCGGTTTAGGGTATGTAACGCCTACTAGGACCCCTGAAAGCTCAGATGAAGAATGCGACTGGCAGTCACATTCAACAGGATCACCGACTTCTGACTCAGATACCAGCATCGGAGATGTGTTCAGACAAGTCATGTCAGTCAACATGGCATTCACCGACGCTTACGAGAAAGACAAAGACATCTCCAAAATCCTTGAGCTAGAGCCATGGGCCCAGCAATTAGACGCACAATGGGAAAAGCGGTTCGAACTGAGAGAACCTCCTACTGAAGATGAGGTCATACAAGTGGATCTCGGTAGCGAATCTTCTCCAAAACCGATCTTTATCAGTAAAAGCCTAACTGACGGAGAATGAGAGTCGCTGTTAGAACTTGTCAGAGAATACATTGATGTGTTCGCCTGGAGCAATGAAGACATGTCGGGGTTAAATCCTGACATCGCTCTCCACAAACTCAATATACGACCAGATGCAAAGCCAGTCAAGCAGCAACAACGACGCTTCCGCCCAGGCGTCATGGATGCGATCGAAGCCGAAGTTAACAAGCTAATAGCCAGCGGCTTCATTCGTGAAGAGCAACATCCTGATTGGGTCGCCAATATAGTACCCGTCCTTAAGAAGAATGGGAAGATTCGAATCTGCATCGACTTCCGCAACCTGAACGAGGCATACCCTAAAGATGAATTTCCCTTCCTATCACAGACATCATGATCGACAATACATGCGGCTTTGAACGTATGTCATTCATGGATGGATTCTCGAGGTACAATCAAATCAAGATGTCTCCCGACGACGAAAAGCACACCTCATTCCGAACCCCGATTGGCACATACTGCTACACAGTCATGCCATTCGGTCTAAAGAATGCTGGCGCTACATATCAGCGAGCCATGAGTATCATTTTCAGAGAACATTTGTGCAAGACAGTGGAATGCTATGTCGACGACATCGCCGTCAAGAGTCGTCGTAAGGAAGATCATCTGCAAGACCTGAGAACGGTGTTCAACTTAATGCGAGCCCACAATCTGAAGATGAACCCTACGAAATCGTTCTTGGGCGTATCCAGCGGGAAGTTCTTGGGCTTCATCATCACTGCACGGGGTATCCATGTAGACCCCGAGAAAACGAGGGCAATCATGGAGATGGGTCCCCCGAGAAATCTCCGTGAACTTAGAGGCCTCCAAGGGAGGCTAGCTTATATCAGGAGGTTCATTTCCAACCTCTCCGGGCGATGCCGACCGTTCACCCACCTCATGAAGAAGGGAGTCTCATTCGTATGGGACGAGGAATGCCAGCGCGCTTTCGATGACATCAAAGAATATTTATCAAATCCTCCAGTCCTGGTGGCCCCGGTCCCTGGAAAACCATTCCTGCTCTATGTACGAGCAATGGAACACTCCCTCGGTGCCCTGCTGGCACAAAATAACGACGCAGGCCACGAGCAGGCCATTTACTATCTCAGCCGAATGATGGTCGGGCCCGAACACCGATACACCGCTGTAGAGAAAGAATGCCTCGCCCTGGTATTCGCCATTCAAAAAATGCGGCACTATGTCACGGGGCAAACCATACATGTGATCTCACGAATCAACCCTCTCAGGGTCCTCATGACCAAACCAGGGGCACTTAGCTCCCGCCTCGCTACATGGGCGATATTGCTGTCCCCCTATCATATGATCTTCGTCCCGCAGAAGGCTGTCAAAGGTCAAGCCCTGGCAGACTTTTTGGCGGCCCATCCAGGATCGGAATCATCCAGAATATACGAAGAAATCCCAGATGAGGTCGCCGATTCAAATACAACCACCCACGATAACATATGGCGGATGTTCTTCGATGGCACTTCAAGAACCGGACCCAAGGAAAACATCGTCGTCGGAGTCGGAGTAGTATTGGTCTCTCCTACCGGGCTAGTGATCAATCGCGCCTACTCTCTCACGGAACCCTGCTCTAACAATGTGGCCGAGTACAACGCTTTGGTCATTGGCCTCCAACTCGCAAGAGAACTGGGGGTAGAATACCTTGAAGCATACGGCGATTCGCAATTAATCGTCAACCAGATTCGGGGGACGTACGAAGTCCGCCATGAAGACATGATCCCCTACCACCAAATAGCGATCAACATTATCTCATCATTCGAGGGATTCTTCATCGAACACGTCCCCAGACTCCAAAATATCGAAGCTGATGCCCTAGCAGGCCTGGCTGCTTCCCTAGCAGTGCCAAACCACTCTCATCATTCGGTCGATGTAATCGGCCATGAGCTGGTCTGCCCCAAGAACAATGTTCAAGCCATGGCGAGTTATTCTGCTCAGATGATCGACGAAGTGCCAGACTGGAGACAATCATTCATAGACTTCGTGGTCTACGACATCCTGCCCGAGAACCCGAAGGAGGCTACTTCTATCAGACGGCATTCTCTCAGATTCTTCTACGATACAGAGACAAAAATGCTGTATCGCCGCTCCTACGACGGATTACTACTTCGGTGCTTGTCGAACGCAGAAGCCAAAGAAGCCGTACGAGAGGCTCATGACGGTGTCTGCGGGGCCCATCAGCCTGGCCCTAAGCTGCAAGACCGCCTTCGCCGGATGGGCTACTACTGGCCCACGATGGTGGCTGATGCAATAGATTATGCCCAAAAATGCAAGGCCTGCCAAGTCCACGCAGACTTCATTCATCAACCATCCGAATTTCTATATCCGATAGTGGCGTCCTGGCCATTCGAAGCATGGGGAATGGATATCATTGGTCCAATCACCCCACCTTCCTCCCGAGGACATCGCTTTATACTTGTGATCACTGATTACTTCTCAAAGTGGACAGAAGCTGTCCCACTCGCCGAAGTCAAGACTTCGAACGTAATCAGCTTCCTGAAGCACCACGTCATCTACCGCTTTGGACTGCCCCGAAGGATCATCCATGATAATGGTCCGCAGTTTATAAGCCACGCATTCTGCCGATTCTGCGACAAACACCGCATTCAGAATGTCGCTTCGATACCATACAACCCGGCAGCAAACGGGTTAGCAGAGGCATTCAATTAAAACAATCATCAAACTCCTCAAGAAATTTGTCTCCTCTAATAAATGCGACTGGAACGAGAAGCTCGGCGAGTGCTTATGGGCTTATCGCACCACGGTTCGAACAGCCACCGAGAATACACCATTCTCTCTGGTGTACGGGAGTGAGGCAGTTCTCCCATTAGAGACTCAGATTCTCTCACTCCGAGTCGCCCTCACTTATCAATTGACAACGGATGATAACTACCGACGTCGACTACAAGAGTTAGAGGCCTTAGATGAAAAACGCCTCCTAGCTCAGCAAAGGATCGAATTATACCAAGCACGCATCTCAGGAGCCTTCAACAAAAAGGTCAAAGTCAGAACATTCCAAGTGGGCGATCTTGTTTTGGCAGTCAGGAGGCCAATGGTCATGACTCACAAGACCACCGGCAAGTTCCAGCCAAAATGGGAAGGCCCATTTATCATCGAGGCCGTGTTCTCCAATGGTGCTTACCGCCTCGCCAAGAAAAATGGAGACTTGCTCATGTTGCCCGTCAACGGCAAGTTCCTGAAGAAATACTATGTTTAAACAATATTTTCCAGAGTATCGAGTTATGTGCCCGCTGGTACCACTGAACTCAACCCCCTAATTTTCCAACTTATCGAGTCACGTACCCTCTTGTACCGCTGAACTCATATCCCAAATTCCCAGGTCATGTACCTGCTGGTACCTCTGAACTTATACTTTGATTCCAACTTTCATGGATTGTCGAGTTATGTGCCCGCTGGTACCACTGAACTCAACCCCCTAATTTTCCAACTTATCGAGTCACGTACCCTCTTGTACCGCTGAACTCATATCCCAAATTCCCAAGTCATGTACCTGCTGGTACCTCTGAACTTACACTTTGATTCCAATATTCATGGATTGTCAAGTTATGTGCCCATCGGTACCCCTGAACTTACATCCCGGTCACTCTTTTGAAAGAAAGTCATGTATAATCATACCGCTGAACTTTCTTCCTACAAGAGATCCTCCCTCATGATCTAATACCTGTACTCCCAGTGCACAACAAAGGTAACGGATCCACAAATTTCCAAGACGACCATGTCCTCATCACCTCTGAGTCGTCCCATTTCCGCCAGAAACAAATCACCCCTACATAGAATTTACATGTCCTCATTACCTCTGAGTTATTCTACGTACCCCCCTTCATTGAGCCCACTCCTGTCATGTCCTCATTACCTCTGAATGGGAAGGCTCCGTCGAAGAAACCTTCATACTTGCCATGTCCTCATTACCTCTGAGTAAGTATGATGATCCCCTTTCGACCTATTACCTGTACCCTCAAACAGGGTACGTTAGGGATAATGGGTCCACGCAAAATGTCCCAATAAGAGGATTATTACAAAGCAAAAGAGTGAAGCAAATATATATATTCCATTCATTCAGAAATCGGTTACATCCACACGATTGCAAGCAAGTCAAAAGAGTTCTTTATGAAGACAAGAAGAAAGGCGAAACAAAATAAAAGACTACAGACAAACATCCACGAGAAGCCCCTACATCCTAGTTACAGGAGCGCATGTACCATTCCCTCAACCATCTCACATATGAAGGATGCAAGTGAAGAGCATCCTCGTCCAGAATAGGAGAAACAGGGTTCCCAGCGCTGCCACCCTCAACAGTCTCGATATTTGGAGAATTGCCGTTCCCCTCAGGCGCAGGTTCTTCTTTCTTCACTTCCTCCTTAACAGAGGAAGATCCCTGGCTGATGACAGGAGGCTGCGGCTCCTCTGACGCCGCAGTCTCAACATTCGATGGAGATACTACGAGAACCAAAGACGAAGAAAATGAAAACAGTCAGAAATATTCATGCGGCTCGTTTTAGACAAGTCTCATGCGGCTCAGTCATGGGACGCGTATACGGAGCATGTAGTTTGAGAAGTTCACGTCAAAGTCGTGTACATGAAGCATGCAGTGAAGCAGGCTCTGCTAGGGTTTCAAATAGACTACCTAATCCTTACCTTCGATGGCAATATGAACATCAAAATGAACGGGGGGCACGACAGTCGAGGGCGAAGCCGATTTCTTACTCCTCGCCACAGCCTTCTTTACAGCCTTAGAAGCCCTGGGTGCCATTGTTGTCTGATGATCAGAGGAAGAAAATACGACAAAAATCTGAGTCAAGAATAGTCTAAGAGAGAAGACCGTCCAAATGCCCTTCTATTTATTGACGGAGAACTGTGGACCGATGCCTCGTACAAACGCGATCAGCTCTTCGGTTATTGAGCCAAACCAACCATTTAAAGACTGAGCTCTTGGGATCCTGTCCCAGAAAGATCCACACACATAGCATAATGACGTGGCAAAGAGCTTATGCGGTTCAAATGACCATGCGGCTGATAGCAACTATGCGACTCAGATGGTCGGGAGGGAAAAATTTCTATGCGGCTGGGCCATCCATGCGGCTGAGACGCCCCTGCGGCAGAACTTTCCATGCGGCCAAGATATCCATGCGCGGCCAGAAGAATATCCAGCCATGCTTCTTATTCAAAGTATTTCAATTTTGCAAATTGAAAACTTTGAAGGAGGTCCTGTAGAAGCATGGAAAATACTAGAGAAAGACCCATGCGGCTCAGAAAACGCATGCGGCTCAGGGAGTCATACGGCATAAGGAGCTATCGGCCGGAGGTATTCCATGCGGCTCAGAAGACATGTGGAGTGACAGTGCTCCCCTCCGATCCATGCTGCATTAATTACTTTGACGGCTGACCCCTCTGAAAAGTTGACAGACCTGACACCAAAGCAGGTAATTATGACTCTGTCATGATGATGAATCTCTAGGGAAGAGAAAGAAATCTCTGACACGATCCCCCGAGAGCAACAAAATGCCACGTGGCCCTGCCACGTGGGTGTGCTTATGCGGCTCGAAGTGAAGACTTCCCATGCGGTTCAGAGTGAAGCTGTCCCATGCGGCTCGAGTGGAATCATCCCTATGCGGCTCAAGAAGATCATGCCCATGCGGCTCAAGCAGACACACCATTATGCGGTTCATGCGGCTCATCATATGGTTCAGAAGTCTGAAGGAGGGGGCCACTGCCCAGACAGCCCTGACACGTGTCCCAAGTCTTATGCGGCCCAAAAGTTATGCGGCCCAAATCTCATGCGGCCCAATCTGCATGCGGTTCCAGTCTCACCATTGGCTCTCAGGACACGTGTCCTCAGCCGATCAATCTCCCAGATTTATGGCAATCAAAGATCGGGTCAAATCCCAATGATCTGGGGCACGTAGCAGGAGAATAAATTTGATTTATTCGCAGATATTAGAGAATCATTATAAGGAAGATTTATGCCAATCAGCATTAATTGCCAATGGGGATTTGGTGTAATCTACCCTTAATGGTTCTGATTCGTCACAATCAGAAATGAACGGCCTGGATTGATCAATCCCCAGGCCGCCGCCATCTCCAAGAGCTAATCATTGGCAACCCTAGTGATCACATCTCACTATTATAAATAGCAAGGTGCCATTCCCTTGTAATATATAGAGAGATATACAAAAAAAAACCAGAGAAGAATACGTATACACAGAGAGACTTCCCGCATAGTCAGAGAGAGAATATACACATAGAGAGAGAAGCCAGGAGTGCAATCAGAGAGAGAGCAAGAAGGCATTTCTTCGTCAACAACCAAGCAGATCTTTCCCGAGTCAAGGCTGCGTACCGATCGTCCAAGGAGTAAGGCAGAGCGGCCGTCGCTTTCCCGAGCCTCTATTGTCACCCCCCAGAATCTAAAATAAACAATCGTACTTAGACTGCTGTACCTAGGTTTTCGTCCCTAGGCTTTCTTTGTACGAGCGAATTTGTATTGTGAGTCTAAGTTCAGTCCTCCGATAATTGTTCTGTACTTTTACAATCAATGGCAAACAATTCATCGATGACATTCTCATATATTCAAAAAGCAAGGACGAGCACGTGGACCACTTGAAGACGGTACTACAGACTCTACGTGAACACCAACTTTATGCCAAATTAAGTAAATGCGAGTTCTGGATGAGCAGCGTGACGTTCCTTAGGCACGTTGTTTCAGCTGAAGGCGTCACAGTGGACCCAAAAAAAATTGAAACGATAGTTGAATGGAAGCGGCCTACCTCGGCAGGCAACATCCGAAGTTTTTTTCGGCTTGGCAGGCTACTACCGAAGATTTGTGAAAGACTTTGCCAAGATTGCGTCGCCTCTGACTCGCCTCACCCAGAAGGGAGTCATATTCGAGTGGAATGACGCCCGTGAATCTAGCTTTCATGAGTTAAAGAAACGGCTCATCTCAGCTCCAATCCTTGCACTTCCGGACGGACCAGAAGGGTTTCAAATATTTAACGATGTATCGCAAACTGGTTTGGGATGCGTGCTTATGCAAAGGGATAAGGTGATTTTGTTTGTATCGAGACAATTGAAGCAACACGAAAAGAATTACCCTATGCATGATCTTGAGCTAGCGGCAATTATGTTCGCATTGAAGCTATGGCGGTACTATCTTTATGGTATGGCTTGCAGCATCTATACGGGTCACAAAAGCCTCAAATATATCTTTACCAGGGACTTGAACTTACGGCAGCGGCTTTGGCTCAAACTCATCAAAGATTATGATCTGACTATCGAGTACACGCCGGGTAAGGAAAATGTCGTAGCGGATGCTCTGAGTAGAATGTTTGCAGGATGCCTGGACATCAACCGTGACATACAACGAGACTTGGCAGAAATGGGTATCGAACTCCGAATTCGCTACCGTGGAGCACAATTGGCCTATTTTCACCTTGAGTCGAGCTTGCACAACAAGATAAAGACCGCACAGGAGGACGACCCATTCCTGAAGAAGATACGCGAGCTGATTTTGACAGGAAAGGCGGCCGACTTTGTGGTGGACGAGGGCGAAATGACGCGGATGAAAGAAAGAATATGCGTGCCAGACCATGCCGAACTTAGAAAAGAGATTCTGACGGAGGTCCACTATGCGAAGTAATCGTTGCATCCCGGGAGTACCAAAATGTACAAGGACTTGCAGACGACCTTTTGGTGGCACGGAATGAAGAAAGACGTGGCAACTTTTGTGTCACAGTGCATGGCCTGTCAACAGGTGAAGGCCGAGCATCAAAGACCAGGTGGAGAGCTACAGAACCTCGACATTCCAGTATGGAAGTGGAACGACATCTCTATGGATTTTATCATGGGCCTTCCGAAGACGTTGCGGGGAAATGATGCGATTTGGGTCATTGTCGATCGATTGACCAAATCCGCTCATTTCATCGCTATCAAAGTATCATGGAGCGTCGATCGGTTAGCTCAGATCTATATCAATGAGAT
The DNA here is from genome assembly GCA_029216955.1 of Iris pallida. Taxonomy (NCBI): domain Eukaryota; kingdom Viridiplantae; phylum Streptophyta; class Magnoliopsida; order Asparagales; family Iridaceae; genus Iris; species Iris pallida. Next base: position 3,830,801 of record JANAVB010045020.1, read on the forward strand.
TGTCTGACTGCACGGGGTACCTACCACAATCATTTCGGACATAGATGGGCGATTCTTGTCGTATTTCTGGACGAGTCTGCAAGCGACGATGGGCACTAAGCTGCACCTTAGCTCCGCGTATCACCCACAAACCGATTGCCAGACAGAAAGAGTGAATCAGATCCTGGAAGATATGTTACGTCTGTGTGCAATAGATTTAAAGACTAGTTGGTGCACGCACTTGCCGCTCGCGGAGTTTGCGTACAATAACAGTTATCAATCGAGCATCCAGATGGCTCCCTATGAGGCACTTTACGGGAGAAAGTGCCGATCTCCGATTTGCTGGGACAAAGTCGGGGAGCGACAGGTGTTCGGACCAGAACTAGTCGAACAAGCCGTTGAGAAGGTCCGCATGATTCTAGATAGGCTCCGTATTGCTCAGAATCGATAGAAGAGTTATGCAAATACTCTTCGACGACCGCTAGAGTTCTTGGTTGGGGACCATGTGTTCCTGAAGGTGATGCCGATACGGGACGTCATGCGATTCAGGATAAAGGGCAAACTGAGTCCGAGATTCGTAGGGCTCTTCGAGATTCTCGAAAGAGTGGCGACAGTTGCTTACCGGATTGCGCTACCTCCTGCCTTGGCTGAAGTGCACGATGTCTTCCATGCCTTCCAACTTTGGAAGTACGTGCATGACCCAAGTCATGTGGTTAGCTTCGCTCAGTTGGAGTTGCGCGCCGATCTATCATACTCGGAGGAGCCCGTACAAATTTTGGACATAAAGAAAAGATCCTGCGGAGCTGATCGATGTCCTTAGTTCGCGTACTCTGGCACAACCACTCAGTTGAGGAGTCGACGTAGGAACTAGAGGCAGAGATGGAGGAGAAGTACCCTTCACTCTTCGCCGACGAAGGTCAGACCCTTGTTCTTAAGTTTCGGAACAAAACTTTTTCTTAGTGGTATATTATGTAGTGCCCCGCTCCCGTTGGGGCGAAGCACTATGTAATAGGCTCGTAGCAAGTCAGACATGGTCGGGAACATAGATGGCTAGTCTGACTCAGCGATGAGTTTGGTATACGAAAACCATGGCATCAATAAAATCGATTTGGACGAATGAGATGAGTATCCTTCCAACTAATGGATCGGCTACTGCTGAAATAAGTCCTAGATGCAGCAGACCGCGTCTTGGCGAATGAACTCTAAAGAGAGTGACGCAACTAGTCTGCTGTTGGTTTTGTTGGTTTTTTTGGCTTTCTGAATGAATTGTTGCGTGGGTTTGATAAGTGTGCTTTCGCGTCGATTTCTGAATGCGTCTTTGGGAATTTCGAAGGAAGGGTTCTAATTCGATGCTCGTGCCATTGCAGTAGTTCGTGTAACTGACGCTTGACCGTCGCAAAGCATTCTCCTACTCTCGACACAATCTCTTTAGGTGGGTGGTTCTTCGGCCCCTTCTTTTCTACTCCTTCCCGCCAACAAAATTCTTAAAGTTTAACGTTCAAATCGATGATGCTAACTAGGTGTATGCTTTGCCACTAAGATCAAGAACTCGGGATAATATAGCAACTTAGAGAAGTTAACACCGAATTTATAAGTTTCACACTAAGTAGAGAAAAGATAAGTTCTAGGAAAGAGATAGAATTTATTTTATGCTTTGCAAAACACAACGAAGAAACCTTGGTTGAGGTATATTACGCCTCGGAGAATTTGGTGCCTACGGGATGCTAAATCAGAACGTACGACTTCGGAGAAAAGAACCCTTGCACGAGTAGAAATGATTATGTGGTTTAATAATGTCTACGCTATACAATTTACTTCATACATATTAAACTGTTCATACATTCGCATGGTCATGGACGACTTGTGCACAAAGTGAGCTTTCCTCGAGGCGGTACCCGGGCGCTGGGACCGAATCGGCCTAGGAAGAAATGATGGAATCGTGCTTCGGCGCGAGGCATTGCGAGACCTCCAGTTAGGCTCGCAACCTGGACTGGTAGGACGCGTCGTAATGCCACATAATCGTCCTTCATGGTATCGATATCACCAATGACCGTATATAGGATAGATTGCATGCTCACCTATTGCCTTGTGCAGGTGGTAAGTATTATTTATATTTTGTGCAGGAATGGAGTACGACCGTGGTAATATAAGTTGAAATTGGTTATGTTGTTACTGTTTAAAATGTGCCATCGATATGAACTGCAATTCATATAGTTCTAAATGGAAAGATCACTTCGTACGCTAGAATCCTTAATAAGCAGTGTCGGTTTAGACGAGTAGGTTCGTCCCATCCACTAGCAAGTGTGCTAACCCCCAACTCCCTAAGTAACGAGCGTGCTGTGGGAGCTCGAGACTAGACTGAAGCTGAAGAATGGAAGGCGGCACGAAGCTCTCATATTTTGAAGTATTTTGAAGCCCAATTCAGATCGAAGGCATTTTGTTCAAATGTATAAAGGGGCATGAATGTATGAAATGACAAGGATTATTTCATGGCAGCTTGTCGAACGTTTTCTTTTGTATTCAAAGATGTAGCCGTAATGGCATATGTAATGTAAAAATGACCTTGCACATACTTTGCAAGTTTTATGAATGAAAAACTAAATTTTTTCCTATTCTATGTCTTCAACTCTCTGTACTGTTTAATTTCAACGTGTCGTCTCAAAGGAAATTTCAAGTGCACATTCTTGCCTTGTACAAATAAAGACAGATACCGCATTACGTCCCCACTCGTGGGATCGATTTATCTCGAGTCAAGGCGATGACGACCGATTGGGCGAGTCGGGGCGTGACAAGTTGGTATCAGAGCACGGTTCACACCTCGGACCTTTCAAAAATACTTTCTTTTAGATGCTATTGCAATTTTTCAAAAATTATGCTTTTCGACATATGCGGCTGTAGGCCTCAAAAATGACAGTCACGCTGAGTTGATCAGGACAAAGTCAAAAGTCACGCTCAGTTGATCAGGACAAAATTTACAAATCATGCTGAGGAGACAGCTCATCATTTGTCAGAGAGTAATTATGACTGACAGCACAACAGTCGAAGAATGTCTCTTCGTATGCCACGTATGCACAGAATTCGAGAGATCACAGCCGTCTATTGCATGATTTTCGAAATCTTCTTCAGCAAGACTCAACCTTTGTCAAGTTGGCGTACCAAAAGAGTTTCTTGTCATTTAATGCGACTGACAAAAGCAATCACTATCAGAGATTTTGTGTCAGTCGAGGCACGCTGGATCAAGACAGCTGGCAGTCCTATCTCAAGTCTGCGTGTATTTTGAGCTTTCCCTTAAATCTGCGTGGATTCTGAAGTTTTTTTCCTTAAGTCTGCGTGGATTCTGAAGTTTTTTTCACCAAGTCTGCGTGGATTCTGAAGCTTCCTGTCCCAAGTTTGCGTGGATTCTGAAGCTTTCTACCCCGAGTCTGCGTGGATTTCGTCTTCAACAAGTCTGCGTGGATTTCATAAAATTAGAGTACGTGGCAGCCATACCACTGATCTCTCGCCTACGTGTCCTGTAACTTGCACACGACTCATGCATGATCGCCATGTGTCCAACAGTTACAGGCCACGTCCAGTAACTGCTCACAACCTTGCGTATGTTAAATCCTGCGTGATTTTCAACTAAGCACAGGCTGTGAAGACAGTTATTTTTTCAGTTATTATTTTTGACTCTATAAATAGAGTTCTTTTTCTCATTCATTGTACAGATACATAGTTATCTACTGTCAAAATTTTGAGAGCTTTTCTTCTTCGCATAGTCCAAGGGATAAAGTGATCGTCTTCTAGATCAGATTCCTACAGTTGTAATTTTCCCAGATACACAATAAATAAAGGAATTTATTTATAGAAAATAAATTGGCGACTCTGCTGGAGAAATCTATCTCCTCTTCTGAGATGGCAACAACTCAATGCGACACTTCATCAATCGGCTCGATGAAGAAGGTGATGACGATCCAATTCGATCAACTCGCCTATGAAGAAATGCAGCGGGCTAAGAGTGGTAAGCCCACTACAGCCTCCATCATCACTGCCAAGTCGAAGGGACACTCTGTCTATGTCCCTAAGAATCAGTTGGCAGCCAATAGTAAAGTCTCTGCCACAGTGTCTACTCCTAACACTGGCAAGAACTCTACTGCAAGCACGCACACTCTTGTGCGCTCGAAGATGACAGCAATCAAAGATCACGCTAACAGTACTGGCTCCTTAGCCAAATCTGTTCCAGTGTGTGTCTCCAAAATTAAAAGTCACGCTGACAGTACTGGCTCCTTAGCCAAATCTGTTCCAGCGTGTAATTTCAACCCCAAAAGTCACGCTGACAGCACTGGTTCCTTAGCCAAGTCTATTCCAGTGTGTAATTCTAAAATCAACAATCGCGCTAACAATACTGGCTCCTTAGCCAAATCTGTTCCAGCGTGTATTTCCAAAGTCAAAAGTCACGCTAACAGCACTGGTTCTTTAACCAAGCCTGTTTCAGCGTGTATTTCATCTAAGAAGAATAGCTCTTTAGCTATCTCTTCTTCTTTGCCAAGTTCTACTAGAACTGGGAGTGGTCTTCCACACAAAGTCCTTTCGAAAAGGAATAACTCTTTAGTTGTTTCTTCTGCTCCTGTAGTTTTTACTTCAGGGACAGCTTTGACTGACAATTTTGTTAGTCAAAGAAAATGAGATGGTCTTTTGACTACTCTTCATTCTGGACATTCTATGTCTCAAAACTTGAATGAGTCTAAGAAGAAACATTCCTTAATGTCTTCTTCTATGACTTCTTCGAATTGGGCACAGAATTTGTCTAGAAAAGGTCTGTTACCAACTCCTAATCAAGGGGGTGGTTCAACTTTTCCTTCTCTGCAAATATCTAGATCAATGGAAGGAAAACTCCATGTTTCCAAAACTAATGTGTTACCTCTAACTGATCTAAAAACAAAAATTAACACTTCTGGTGTTAAGAAACCATACCAGTTGGAAACAAGGATAAGAGATCCAGATGCAGAGTATGCAAGAAACTATGTGGCTCATATTAATCATTCTCTATATAATCAAGAGCCATCAAGACCCAAGAATAGAAAATATACTCCTCAATCTTTACAAACAGATTTACGAGAATATCTTCAACAGAAGAGAAGGAGTAATTTTGTGACAAAGGACCATGCTGAATGTGACTTCTATCCAAGAGTCATAATTCAATGCAGATGTCAATCAATGGCTCATGACCATGTTGATCATGAATGTGACTTCCAGCCAAGAGTCACAATGCAATGCAGATGTCAAACTAAACGACAATCTGTTTTCAATCGGATTCAGTGTGAACCTATGCCTGATGAAGATGAGCCTTTGTTTGCTTCTGTCAATATGACCTCTCGGGATGCTGGGGGTAGAGTTGATAGTCCAGATGGAGTATATAGAAATACCAGAGCAAGAGTCCTGGCTTCTAGTCAAAGAAATTTGATCTCTGAAGATGATTCTGAATTCCTTGGAGAATCTAACTTTCCACCTCTTCCTACTGGGGGTAGTTCTCCTATAATTGACTTTGATGCATAAAGCAATGATTCAGAACAAACAACATCTACCAGTTCATCAATAATCCCTCGTACAGTCATAACTTATATGGTTGATGGGAATACTGATGAACCTTCTTCTTTCTTGACTCCTCAAGATCAAAGAATTGCTTCTTTGGAACAACAAATGAAGTCTATGGCTGATACTATGAAATCAATGTATGAACTCATGACAGCTCAATTGCAAAATCGACAGACTGTACCAGATGCCATACCAACTGACACTGATATGAGTCCAGTACAAGTTCCTCCAGCAGTACAATCCAATACTTCTGGACCAGCTCAACCAAACCCTAGTCTTTCTGGAGCTGGGGGTAGTGCTTATAATACTGTTCCTCTTTCCAACTATTCTCTACAAGTTACCACTCTACAATCTTCCGGAGTTGTTAATGAAGAATTGAGGAATCTCAAAACTCAATTCGAGGCATTCAAACAGAAGGATGGTTTACAAAGGTTAGGCATCAAACAACCTTATCCGATAGAATGAAAGCAAGTATCGTATCCTCCTAAATACAAGCCTCCCACTATCTCATTCTATGATGGAACCACTTCTCCAAGTCAGTTTATTAATCACTTTGAAGTGATGACTGATAAGCTGTAACCAAGCGACGCCCTCCTTACTCGGGTGTTTGTTGGATGTCTCAAGGGAACGGCTTATGAATGGTATAGAAGTCTCCCAGATGGGAGCATTACCTCATTTGCCGGTTTCAAACAGATGTTTCTTGAACGGTTCTATGAAGGGCTCAATAACATGACTATGTCTGCTCTTATTAGAATCAAGCAGAAAAATAATAAAACTACAGAAGAGTACATTGAATGGTTTCGAAGAGAAGCTCTGAAGATGCCTCTTAGAACTCCTGATGCTGTCACCATCGACACATGCAAATCAAACTTGTTGCCAATCATCAGCATGTGGACAGGATCCACCCAATTCCAAGACTGGCCTTCTTTCATAGTTAGTGCCAAGGCTACAGAAATTAGTGCTAAAACCTTCAAAGGTTTAGGAGTGCAGATGACTCCCAAAGAAACAGGTCAAGGTACTAACAATAAAAACAATGCTCGCAAGGAAAAAGAAACTCTTGAAGTTAATCTTCAGAGCAAAGATGCATCAACTGTTCAAACTCCTACAACTCAACAACCAAGAACACCTCGCCCTAAAGAAGAATACTCTTTCGATGACGACGATGTCCTTGAAATCTTTGAATGTCTGCTGAAAGGTAATAAGATACAATTACCTGAGATCAAGAAACCTGATGAAGCTGGTAAGACAGATCATCCCAAATACTACCCATATTACAGAATGCTGGGTCATACAATTCGTACATGTTATGTACTAAAAGGAAAGATCCAAGAAATGATTAAATCTGGAGCTATCTCTCTTACTCCAAAAGAGAAGACCGTCACCTCCAACGTCGTCTCTATGCAATTCAGAGATTTTCCTCCTCAACTCCTTGAAAGTGGGATCGTTCCTATTTCCAAGGCAACTCTTGACATGGTGAATCTTCCTCCTCCACAGTCTGAAAGATTAGTGCCAATCACTTTGGCAACAGGAGAAATCATGTGGATCCATCCTGATCTAGTGGCAGATTTTGAATCGCCTTCTCCTCAAAAGACTACTTCTCGAAAGTCCAAGAAGGCTGGAAAGATTAAGTCATGTCATATGACTTCTTTTGGATCTATCTCTAGCACAGAGCCAAAAGAGAAAGAAGAAGCACTTGTTAGTGCCACTAGAACGGGAAAACCTTATCTAAAGGATTATTCCAAGAATCCTGAGGATACTCCTGATATCCCTCCAGCTGATAAAGATGCTCCTAATGTTCCTCCTGAAGAAGAATCATCCACTGTACCTGTTCCTTCAACTACACCGGTCGAACCTGCTCCTTCCAAGCCTACAGCTCTTGAGAAAGGCAAACAATAGGCTCGGTTTGATAACCCAATCAAGAAGTCCTCTCCTCTTGGACTTCAGAAGCCTTATAATTTCGACATTTTAGCTCAGCTTGCTAATACTCCAGCTAGAATGTCCCTCTTTGAACTTCTACGTCTTTCCAAAGAGACTCGGGAGACGTTAAGTGAAGCACTTCTATAGGCTGACTCTTGTCTTGCACAATTGAAGAAGCCAGATGCAGAACCTGCTACTTGCTTACATTGCAACAGTGTACTGGAGATTATCCCAAATATTACCTTTACACAAGACGACATGCTACTGGAGGATAATTGACATGATCGGTCTCTCTACTACACCGGTTATATCGATACAATGAAGATAGATCGTATCCTCATTGATCCAGGGTCTGCTATAAGCATCATGCCAAAGAGTTTATTGGATGAACTAAAAATTCCTCTTCACAAACTCTCCAAGACGGTTACTACTATCCTGGAATTCAATCAAAGCCGAAGCGAGCCTTTGGGAAAGATTCATCTGAAGCTTCAAATAGGTGATTTCAGATCCAAAGTCACTTTCTATGTGATCGAGATCGTGGGATCCTATAATCTTCTTCTGGGAAGGCCCTTTCTTCATGAAAATAATGTGGTGCCTTTTACTCTTCATCAGTGTTTTAAATACATTGATAGCAATAGAAGAGTACAAAAAGAAGTTGCTGACATAAATCCCTTCCATGGGGTTGAAGCTTATTTCAATGATTCTCGAATGTACAAAGAAGAGTATACAAGGGTCATACAAGCTATGGAGAAAGAGGATGCACAAAGTGAGACCTTAATAATTCCTGTTAAAGGTCGAACTACTCAGCAACAATCTCCCAAACTCTCTGGAGAAGGTTCTTTCATCATTCCGGTGACTGGACGGATCTCTCCGTTACCTCAGTCATCTGCTCAAGATACACTGATCATTCCTGTCAGTGGGCGTACTGCAATTCCTGTATCTTCACACGTGAAACATGATACTCTGCTAATTCTAGTTGGAGGGCGGATTATTCTTCCATCTCAAGCTTCAAGGGAGCTCACCTCTTCTGAGCCATTTGTTATCGATCTTAATCGAAACAACGCCTCTTCTCGTTCTTCTTCTCCTCCTTTAGTCATTGACTTGGCTAAGATCTCTAAGGCTCAGCCTTCTCCCAATGTAAATACTGCTGCTTTTACATTTAATGAAAAGTCTCCATCTTTGCAGTATGTTGATGTGTGCAATTATGTTCATAGTTATTTACATTTGTTAGATGACTTGAACACAATAACCATAGGGGTTGTACAGACTGTTCATACAGATGTATCCCTAGAACCTGTACAATCTTCATACTTTCTAGTTTCCAGCAGAAAGCCAGAAGACATCCCAATATTCTTCTACAAAGGGCCCCAAAATCCTTCTGATTTCGAAGATGAGGACAAGAATGATGATACTGGAAGATTACAACTACGTCGTTATAGTCAGCAATCTAAAGACATCATCAAAAATATGGGCTATGACTTCAGGACTGGCCTCAATAGTAGAAAAGGAAGAAAAATGCCTGTTCGTATTCCTCCTCTGAAATATAGAAGGACGAAATGTGAATTGGGCTATATAGCTCCTACTCCTTTTGTTAATATTGTTCATGAAGATCCCGAGTCTGACGAAGATAAGAGATCTGATTCTTCTAGTACCACTTCTTGGGATTCCGATACGAGTATCGGCGATTTCTACTGCAACATTCTGTCTTCCAACATGGTTTCCATTGACCATTCTGAAGAAAGTGATGAAGACGAAGAAGAGTTTGAAATCTCACCTGAATCAGAACAATGGGCCCAAAGATTAGATAATCAATGGGAGTTCCGTTTTGAGCAAAAAGAACCTCCGACTGAAGACAAACTTGTTCAAATAGATGTTGGTGAAGAGGGATCTCCCAAACCAATATTCATCAGTGAAAGTCTTTCTGAAACTGATAAGCAAGACATGATCAAACTCATTCGTGACTACATCGATGTCTTCGCTTGGAGTTATGAAGATATGCCAGGACTTGATCCACAAATTGCAACTCACAAGCTCAATATCTTGCCGAATGCTAAACCGGTCAAACAACAACATCGACGATTTCGTCCAGACATTATGGATGCAATTGAAGCTGAAGTCAATAAACTCATAACCTCCGGGTTTATTAGAGAGGAACAACATCCCGATTGGGTGGCTAATATAGTTCCTGTCCTTAAAAAGACTGGCAAGATCAGAGTATGCATAGACTTCCGCGATCTCAATACGGCATGCCCTAAAGACGAATTCCTTCTACCAATCACTGATGTCATGATTGATAATACCTGTGGATTTGAACGGATGTCATTCATGGACGGGTATTCTGGGTACAATCAGATTAAAATGTTTCCAGACGACGAGAAGCACACTTATTTCAGAACGCCGATCGGTACATACTGTTATACAGTTATGCCATTCGGTCTCAAGAATGCAGGAGCAACTTATCAACGAGCTATGAGCACTATATTCCGTGAACATTTGCAGAAAATAGTCGAATGCTATGTTGATGATATTGCAGTCAAAAGTCGACAAAAGGAGGATCATATCCAAGATTTGAAGACTATATTTGATCTAATGCGTAAGCATCAATTAAAGATGAACCCTACTAAGTCCTTCTTAGGCGTCTCTAGTGGTAAATTTCTCGGCTTCGTTATTACCTCTAAAGGTATACACGTGGATCCCGAGAAGATCAAAGCCATCCAAGAGATGCGTCCTCCACGCACCTTAAAAGAGCTACGAGGATTTCAAGGAAGGATCGCTTATATCAGGAGATTCATCTCTAATTTATCAGGACGCTGCAGACCATTCAACAAACTTATGAAGAAAGGTGTTTCTTTTGTCTGGAATAATGAATGTCAGAAAGCATTCGATGATATAAAACAATATCTGATGAGCCCTCCAGTATTGGTACCTTCCGTTTCAGGAATTCCATTTCTCCTATATACTCGAGCAATGAGTCATTCATTGGGTGCATTACTCTCTCAAAAGAATCAAAATGGTCATGAACAAGCCATCTACTATCTCAGTCGTACTATGACCGGAGCTGAACCTCGATATTCACCGGTCGAAAAAGAATGTCTAGCCTTGATGTTCGCTCAACACGACATTATATCATTGGCCAGACTATTCATGTCATCTCCAGGATCAATCCTATATGGATCATGATGAAGAAACCCAGTGCTTTGAATTCTCGATTAGCTAACTGGGGAATCCTACTTGCTCAGTATGACATGCATTATATTCCTCAGAAGTCAGTCAAAGGACAAGCTTTGGCTGATTTTCTGGCTGCTCATTCAATTCCAGAAGATTCAAAACTCTATGACGAAATTCCAGATGAAGTCCTAGAATCAAACCAAATTGCTGAAGAAGATCCTACTTGGCGTCTATTCTTTGATGGAGCTTCAAGGATAGGTCCTAATGGTAATATTGTCGCTGGAGTTGGAATCGTTCTTGTATCGCCAGAAGGTCTTGCTATCCAAAGAGCTTATTCTCTCGATCAGCCGTGTTCAAACAATGTAGCTGAGTACAATGCATTACTCATTGGTCTTCAACTCGCTAAACATCTAAATATTCAATATTTGGAGGCGTACGGAGACTCTAAACTCATTGTCAATCAGATAAGGGGTACTTATGAAGTCCGCCATCAAGATCTGGTTCCTTATCATAGATCAGCTATAACTATGGCTTCTTCGTTTGAAGAATTCTTCATTGAACATGTTAGGCGAGCATGTAACACAGAAGCTGATGCTCTAGCTAATCTTGCAGCGGTGTTGGCTATCCCAATTAGACGACAACAAATGATTATTGTTCGCAATCGAGAATTATTTCATCTTAAAAAATAACCTGACCCTAGGACTTCCAGTTGACATTGAAGAATCAACATCTCATGACGTCAACACAACAAGAGGATTTGGATTTAGTCATAAATCTTTATCATCTTCATCTGATTCCAGCATGGAATTCATCTTCAGTAATTCGGCCGAGAATCAAAATACGGATACGGATTGGAGACTTCCTTTCTTAGATTTCGTATTGTATGATATTCTTCCGGATGATCCGAGTGAGGCAGCATCTATCAGACGACGATCACTCCGATTCTATTATAATCATACAACAAAGACCTTATATCGTCGAGCCTATGATGGTTTACTTCTTCGATGTGTTGCCGGTGACGAGGCTCAACAAATTATTCGCGAAGCACATGATGGAATTTGTGGAGCACATCAGCCTGGACCAAAACTTCAAGACCGTATTCGACGTATGGGTTATTATTGGCCCACTATGGTATCAGACGCCATCGAATATGCAAAGAAGTGTAAAGCTTGTCAAATCTATGCGGATTTTATTTATCAACCTTCGGAATTTCTACATCCGACGGCCGCATCATGGCCCTTCGAAGCTTGGGGCATGGACATTATTGGTCTGATCAATCCGTCGTCATCAAAAGGTCATCGGTTTATTCTCGCAATAACCGATTACTTCTCCAAATGGGCCGAAGCCATTCCTTTGTCTGAAGTTAAGACGTCCAATGTCATTAGCTTTATTAAGCACCACGTCATCTACAGATTTGGTATTCCTCGACGCATTATTCATGATAACGGACCACAGTTCGTTAGTCAGAAGTTTACTCGATTCTGTGACGATCATCGGATCAACAATGTGGCTTCTACCGCATATAATCCAGCAGCTAACGGATTAGCAGAAGCTTTCAATAAGACCATCATCAAACTCCTAAAGAAGTTTGTCTCTACTAACAAACGTAATTGGAGTGAGAAGCTCGGTGAATGTTTATGGGCTTATCGCACTACAGTTCGTAATGCTACTAAATGTACACCCTTCTCTCTGGTGTATGGTTGCGAAGCTGTTCTTCCATTAGAGATTCAAATTCCTTCTTTAAGGATAGCAATCGCTAATGAACTCACTGCAGAAAATAATGATCGTCTTCGACTTCAAGAATTAGAAGCTCTGGATGAAAAGCGATTATCTGCTCAACAGAATATTGAATTCTATCAAGCTAGAATCTCAAGAGCTTTTAATAAGAAAGTCAGAGTTCGATCGTATCAAAAAGGAGAACTTGTTCTAACAGTCAGACGTCCTATGACTATGACTCATATGAGCAAGGGCAAATTTGACGCAAAGTGAGAAGGACCCTATATTGTGAGCAAAGTTTTCTCAAATGGAGCTTATCAACTCTCAGAATTGGATGGTCGAAAAGTTTTGATGCCTATTAATGGCAAATTCCTTAAGAAGTACTATGTATAAATATAAATGCTTGTAATCATCAGACAGTTTCATATTTAGAAATAAAATTTTTATTTTATTTTTTATCATGAATGATGATACATGATATTAAAGAAGATCACTATCATCCTTTTCTACATTTGGACGTGGGCCACTACCGTCCTTCTCGAAGACGCGATCAGCAAAAGAACTGAGAACCTCTTTGCTGGAACCCACGAGGAAATTACAAGCAGCCATTCTCATAGCTTCTTCTTCTTCAGTCTTTCCTGGTTCGAGCAGGAAGTCCAGAATATCCCTTGGTGGCTTGGGTACAGACGAACCTTCGCCTGCTACCGCCTTCTTCAATTGAATTGGATCAGCAGGGCGTTCTCCAGTGCCTTTCTGAATCCTCATGGCAATTCCAGCTTTCTTGGATGCTTCTTCAGACGACATTTTTTTTTATGTTTGAAAGTAGAAGTGTTCGTTCTTGTCAGATTTCTGCTATATTTATAGGCAGAAGTTCCTCGAATAGTGAAGCGTCACATTCATCCGACGATCCGACGATTCACATATTCATTAATGCTTGACGGTTCATCCGTTCATTTCTCACATTCATCCGACGATTCACACATTCATTAATACTTGACGGTTCATCCGTTCATTTATTACGTTCGTCCGTTCATGATCTTCTATCAATTTATTTGTGGATTCGTTATTTATCATGTTTTCATAATCTCTGAATCAATTTCGAATCTATCTACTCATTTGTCATTTTTGACCTCTGCATAGAAATCAATCTATTTTCTTTTGAGTTCATACATATTATCACGTCCATAATACCTCTGATAATATCATATACTCTAAAACAGAAAAGAAGATTTTATTATCTATCATGTCCACAATTCATCTATAAATATAAATTATTGAGCATAGAAGAATTATCATTTCCATTCTCATTTTACCATAAAAAGTCTATTACATTTTCTTAGACTTTCTTACAAATCATAATGGAAATCTATTACAATCTTGGATTTTCATTCTACACCACAACAATAACCTAAAAGAGATCTATCTTCTTCTTTGGATCTTCTCCGTCGGACCTTCTCCGTCAGGTTCGTTGTTGGTGGCAGTTCCTGACTGTCTGAGTCCCAGTCACGACCAGATCAGCAGGAATCAAACTCTGGTCTTCTCTCTCAGACGAGAGGAGAACCACAGAGTATGGCAGCCCGAAGTCGTGGTGCTGCCAATACAATTGGTGGATTGGGGGTAACCTCTCAAGGAAGATAGGAATGTATTCCATATTGGGATACAATTCCTAGTTCTGCCTTGAAAGAAACTCTATTACCCGATTTTTCGGGGTAGAGTTGACTCCACCATCCAACTCTCGTGTATAAAGGCTCTTCCTACCATCTGAGGAAGACCCTTCTATCCCACGAAGAGTTTTGAGTTGTCTGATGTACGCGTCAAAAGCGTATGAGCTCCCTGATGTAGGTGTCAGCAGAATATTCTCCACAGCATCCACATCACCAATGCCAGTTCTAAAGAAATTTTTCAGCCGAATTCCTGCAGAAAGCATCAAGGAAGAGGAGATTAATCAACAAAAATGTCATTTGGCACGCGCTGGCTAGTCAAGCGTGCATTGTTCAGTTAGAAACAAAAAGCCCATTTTCAACAGCAACAAAATAGTACACGTACTATACTGGACTTACCTTCAAGATTGGTGCTAAGAATTGGCAAACTCATGTTTGATACAGTGTGCAGAAATCGAACATTAGAAAGCATTGCTTTCCTGTTTGAGAATGAAATCTCCCAAAAATTTCATTCTCAGAGAAAAAGAAGAAGAATGAGAGATGAGTATCTTTGAAACTCCGCTATCTATTTAAAGGACAAAGTACAAGCTTATTCTTGGAAAAGATTCGCGTAAATAGCGCTCGTAAACCATGGAATGAATGACACGTGTGCTTTGGAAGACATCGCAACATTGGAAACAGTCAAAGAGTGCTAATTAACATTCTTCATTAATGCACGCTGTTCAAACACAAAAGTTGTACTACATTCTTCAAGACAGGCACTGATGACCTTACAAAAGACAAAAGAAGAAGTGCAACATTTTCAAAAGAAGACAAAAGCATAAAAGACACGCTCTATTTAGCAGAGCGACTGAGCTTAGTGCCCAGTTCTTCTACGCTCTTAACCCCCATACGGTGTAACAGAGCCTTCAACATTTCACGCTGCTCTGCAAGGCTGCGTCCGTCAGAAGAAGATGAGCCATCCAGACCAAAATAGCTCAGGAAATTCTTGGCTAAATGTATGGGATCGTCTTTGAATTCGAAGACTAGGGGCTCCGGTTCCTTACCCTCAAAAGTGGGATCACCATGGGAACAAAAACCCAATTTGCGTGCTTCTTCTTCAGCTTCTTCCTTTGGTGTCATGTTGACGTAAGATGAAGATTAAAAATAAATCTTCTCCCTGTTTATATAACAGAGCTCGCCGGCGGTTCATATTCTACCATAAATTGGATGCAATCAGTCTCGGAGAACGAAGAGTCATTATGACATTTAATAAGTTCATTTGGATGTTTTCAAAAGAACTTCGAAGTCTTTTCGACTTCCGAAAAATTTGAAGTCATCTCAGCGTGACTGATTTCATTTTATCATCTTATTTTCAAAGTATTTCGAAATAATTTATCATTTTTCGAAAACTTTGAAGGGGGTTTTGTAGGCCTCAAAAATGACAATCACGCTGAGTTGATCAGGACAAAGTCAAAAGTCACGCTCAGTTGATCAGGACAAAATTTACAAATCATGCTGAGGAGACAGCTCATCATTTGTCAGAGAGTAATTATGACTGACAGCACAACAGTCGAAGAATGTATCTTCGTATGCCACGTATGCACAGAATTCGAGAGATCACAGCCGTCTATTGCGTGATTTTCGAAATCTTCTTCAGCAAGACTCAACCTTCGTCAAGTTGGCATACCAAAAGAGTTTCTTGTCATTTAATGCGACTGACAAAAGCAATCACTGTCAGAGATTTTGTGTCAGTCGAGGCACGCTGAATCAAGACAGCTGGCAGTCCTATCTCAAGTCTGCGTGTATTTTGAGCTTTTTCTTAAATCTGCGTGGATTCTGAAGTTTTCTTCCTCAAGTCTGCGTGGATTCTGAAGTTTTCTTCACCAAGTCTGCGTGGATTCTGAAGCTTTCTGCCCCAAGTTTGCGTGGATTCTGAAGCTTTCTACCCCGAGTCTGCGTGGATTTCGTCTTCAACAAGTCTGCGTGGATTTCATCAAATTGGAGTACGTGGTAGCCATGCCACTGATCTCTCGCCTGCGTGTCCTGTAACTTGTACACGACTCATGCATGATCGCCATGTGTCCAACAGTTACAGGCTACGTCCAGTAACTGCTCACAACCTTGCGTATGTTAAATCCTGCGTGATTTTCAACTAAGCACAGGCTGTGAAGACAGTTATCTTTTCAGTTATTATTTTTGACTCTATAAATAGAGTTCTTTTTCTTATTCATTGTACAGATACATAGTTATCTACTGTCAAAATTTTAAGAGCTTTTCTTCTTCGCATAGTCCAAGGGATAAAGTGATCGTCTTCTAGATCAGATTCCTACAGTTGTAATTTTCCCAGATACACAATAAATAAAGGAATTTATTTATGGAAAACAGCGGCATAAAATAATCTTTCCATATATATAAGCCCGTAGATATTTCGAGAATACTAACGGGTTTGTTCAATTTTGTAGGAATGTCGAAGAGAACGGGTGTCCCCGCTGTCAACGTCACGTTGATTAGCACGGATAGCACCGAAGATGCGACGCCTAGCGAATCTGCCATGGAGCAATTATTGTGCCTCATGGAAGTCCAACAGCGCCACGTGGAGATGCAGCAGCGACAACTGCAAGAACAGATCCAGGCCCAAATTAGTGCCCAACAAAAGAAGATGGAGGCCCTGACCCGGATCGTGAGCACCATAGCGACCCAATAGAACTCGACGACCGCCATGTCAGAAGAAGAAGAAGTGCAACCAGCAACGACGAAGCATATGTCTTCCTCCTCCCTGCTCAAGGCGACCAAATTCAAGAAGAAGAAACCGCCTAAATTTAACGGTCGAGCAGAGCCTGACGAAGTCTTGGGGTGGCTAGTGAAGATTGAGGGTCCGTTCAATCTCCTCAACATCAAGGGGTCCAAGAGAGTCGGGTGTGCAGCCTTGCAGCTAAACTTGAGGGCCTACGACTGGTAGGAGGCGAAGAAACAAGAGCTCCACGAGGCCAACCCCAACGCCAAGATCTCGTGGGAGACGTTCAAACTGGCCTTCCTCGAGCAATATATTCCTCGTGTCGTTCGTCGATAGAAGGAAGAGGAATTCATGTCCTTGAAGCAATGAAACATGTCAGTTGAAGATTACGATGCGAAGTTCGTAAAGCTTGCAAAATTTGTCGGGGCCTTTCTGCCGAACAAGGAGGCATGGTGCGAGCGCTTCCAACAAGGTGAATGACGATTTGCGTCGGGACGTCATGAACCACAGATGCCAGAATTACAGGGAATCATATAATGCCGCCCTTGATAGCGAACGGATCTTTGGTCGAGCTTCGCAAAGGACCGGGTCAGGCATCCGTAATAATTTCAACAAGCATCCTCACGACACGGGAGGATCTGGTGTGCCAAAGCGTCAAAACACGTTCGAGGCATTGCGAGACCTCCAGTTAGGCTCGCAACCTGGACTGGTAGGGCGCATCACAATGCTACGTAATTGTCCTTCATGGTGTCGATATCACCAATGACCACATATAGGATAGATTGCATGCTCACCTATTGTCTTGTACAGGTGGTAAGTATTATGTATATTTTGTGCAGGAAAAGAGCACGGCCGTGGTAAGATAAGTTAAAATTGGTTATGTTATTACTGTTTAAAATGTGCCCTCGATATGAACTGCAATTCATATAGTTCTAAATAGAAAGATTCACTTCGTATGCTAGAATCCTTAATAAGCAGTGTCGGTTTAGACGAGTGGGTTTGTCCCATCCACTAGCAAGTGTGCTAACCCCCAACTCCCCAAGTAACGAGCGTGCTGCGGGAGTGTCACGACCTGTACCCACATTTCGGATACGAGACGTGTCCAAGTCTAGCCTACGCCGCAGTGTCGACGGTAGAACACTGTCTAGTACATAAACAAGTCACAAAATCTAACAAGACAGTCTAGATCTCATCCACAAAAATATGACACAATCAACTGAATATAGAATAAATAAACTGAAATATCAAACTCATCATGAATCCAGGTCACGTCCGGTGGAAACAAATCCACTACCAGTAGACGGAATAAAAGAATACATGGAATGGAAATTACTGAGTCAAAACTGCTAATCATCAAAGTACCCTCGTCTGCAGTGGTACCGTGGTCCAATGCTAGCTCAAACCTGCTCGCGTGCACCTGGCTCAATACTCGGCTAAACCTGAAGAGATCATCAGGTCCTCAGAGGACTAGCAAGATACATAATATACAAGCCAACATGTAACAATACAAATATACAAAGAAGTAAGAAACAATCAAGGATATCCAACGAGACAAAATGAACTAAGACACAAGATCTAAACGCAAGGATCCTAAGACACTGGCATGCCATACTAGAAGTGGCTAATAGGTCAAAGCTATAGACTGCAGTCAAGGCAAGTACTCACAATCTATAGTGTCTCAATCGCAGTCAAGGCAAGTACTCACAACCAAGACGGTAGCCAATCCTAGTATAAAAATCCTATAGACCGTAGTCAAGGTAAGTACTCACAATCTATAGAATGTCAAAGTCTAGTCCTACTCAAGTCATGTCAAGTCAAGTCAAGTTATAATCAAGTCGAGGGAATCGTGGTGTAGGACTAGACGACTCTATCAAGGAATATCTATGAAACTAACACAGTGTAACAGATAGAAAATATCATAACAGAAAAGGAACAAGAAATTAGAAACATGTAAAGTAAAACTATAACAGGGTAAGTGTACTAGACATGGAATAAAGCAATCACGAATGTAAGGAAAAGAATAGTAGCATGAAACTGAACATGCATATAAATTGCATTGTACGAGTTGGCAAGGTATACTTGCCTGGTGGTAGCACGAAGAACTAATAAGATACCGTCAACTGGTACGCCATAAAGTCCAAAATCCATAAATGTCTCCGAAAGCTGAAACAGACATCGCCAACATTCTCAGAATAGTCAAATTAGCTAGGATTGCCTATCTTTAAGTCCAATTCTGGACACAGGAGCAAAACGGTAATTTCGATCAAAAACGATGTCCGCCGTTGGACCCACTTTGCACCGAAAAATATGCCAGAGTCAATGGTCTCTAAAGTCATCAAACTATATGTCTACGGATCTGGTTTTTCGATACGAATCCAACGGTATGTCTAATTTTGGATTCCGGTGGGCCGTGCACAAAATCGCCAGTTGAATCAGATCGTGGGGCCCGCGAAACGGCGATCCAATCAACTGTCTCAGAATTGGACCAAACTTGGCATACAGGACCAGAAAAATGATACAGTCCTGTTGGCACAAGTTTCGTCTCGATCTGACGAGCGTACATAAAGTAATTAGGAAATTTACACAGAGACCGATACGGTGAATTTTGACGGATACGTATCAAATTCGTCGCGCACACGCAACCAATTTGAATTCCGTCAAAGCCTACACGTCCACGAAGCCGTTACGCACCTTTCGATGCTTTTGGTTCGCGACCACGTCACCCGGATTGGCGGGACGCACGTCGTATCGAGGGGTTTTTGAGTTTTTTAATATTTTAAAAATAGTTTTTCGATAAACTTCGGAATCCAGTAACTTTTAATCTACTTAATATAATCTGAATCTACAAGAAGGGTTACGAGGCCCTATAGGTTGTCTAAAGGTGTGTTCAATTAGAATTTCTAATATGGTACTGGATCGATCGAAAACGATCTTCCAACGTGGATGCTTGGACTGTTTTAGCCCTATTTTGCGATCAGGATTTTGATCGACTTCGTGTCAATTTTTCTTCGAATCTGGATCGATTCGCTACAAACTAGTTGGAAGGGTTCCTAGATGGTTATATAGGTATTCTATAGGATTTTATGGCGTCAGAAATGATGTAGTATTCGTGGAGAAATCATACAGCAAAGTGGCTTACCCGGCTTCGCTGTCCTGTTTGATGCTGCTACTGGTGCCGCTGCTGTGGCTGAGTTTGCGCGCCTGGCCGGCGGCTATGGCCGTGCGCGGCGGCGGCACCGACGACGGGTGGGTCGCCAAGGCTGGGGGCTGGGGTGTTGGTGTTAGGAGCTAGGGTTTTTTGAAGTTTTCTCTCTCGATGTTGCTCTCGGTTCCGATCGCACCTATATATACGTATGGTCTGTAACCGAGCGGTTTTCGTTTGGAAAAGCTCAGTCGAGCGCTGGGCTTGGCCTGGTTGGGCTCGGCTGAGTGGGCTGCTACTGTTGTGGGCCTTGCTAGGCCGGGCTGGAATGGGTTGGGTTGCTGGGTTTTTATTCCTCTTTATTTAATAATATATATATATATATATATATATATATATATATATATATATATATTTATATATACACATATACATGTATTTTATATCTATACATACACACACACTTATATAATATAAATATATATACGTACACATACACACATATATATAATCTATATATTTATATATACGTACACATACACACACATATATATATAATCTATATATTTATATATACGTACACATACACATATTTAATATATTATATTTGTGCATAAATTATAAATCACATGATAACAATTTAATATAACCATTAAATATAACCAATAAAATAATAATATTAAATAACAATCCCAATAAAATAATAATAATAGTAATAATAATAATAACAAAATTTAATAAACCAATAATGGTGTATATACCATTTTGCACCGTCTAATAATCCCGAAAAATGTACAAGGCCTATCTTATACAAATATTATTGAATATCAACTAATAACAATATTTATAATATTTAATTAAGAATATTTAGAAATATTCATTAGATCACTAAAATGGAATACGACACAATCATACCAAAAATGCATCAACATGAATGTCATTGGACGTACCGCATGACTACATGGGCTTGGGCTCAGTTCGGGTTAAGTTTTACTAGTTTGGTGCGACTGGGTCACCTAGACGTCAAATAATATTAATAAAGAATAATTAAACTATTTATAATGGTCATGTCACAACTTGGCCTGGTTTTCCTAGTTATGACATCTCTATGGCTCGGCCTTCCTTGGCATGGCTAATACACTGGTCAAGGCACGCCACTGCACTATCCGTGCCATGATTTCTAGTTGTCTGGTACTTCAAAACTCAACCATGGCTAAAATCATCTACCGTAATAATTAACTAAATAAACATTTATAAAATTCTAAAATTACTATTTCAATCAAATAAATAAATAAAAATATTTTGAAAATTTCTCCGGGAAGGGAAGCTACAGGGAGCTCGAGACTAGACTGAAGCTGAAGAACGGGAGGCGGCACGAAGCTCTCCTATTTTGAAGTATTTTGAAGCCCAATTCAGATCGAAGGCATTTTGTTCAAATATATAAAGGGGCATGAATGTATGGAACGACAAAGATTATTTCATGGCAGCTTGTCGAGAGTTTTCTTTTGTGTTCAAAGATGTAGCCGCAACAGCATATGTAATGTAAACCTTGCACATACTTTGCAAGTTTTATGAATGAAAAGCTAAATTTCTTCCTTAGCTCCCCTTTCCGAAAATTTGGAAATATTTTATTTCTAATTATTTTATTCGAATGGTGATTTTTAGATTTTTGTAAATAATTATTTAGTTAATTATTAGGGTAGATGATTTTAGTCATGGTTAGGAATTGGAGCACAAGACGACTAGGAATCATGGCACGAATAGTGCAGTGGCGTGCTTTGACTAGTGTTTAGTCATGGTAGGGGAAGGCCGAGCCATAGTGATGTCCTAACTAGGAAAACCAGGCCAAGTTGTGACATGACCATTATAAATAGTTTAATTATTCATTATTAATACTATTTGACGTTTAGAAGACCCGGTTGTACCAAGCTAGTCAAACTGGACTCGAACTGAGCCCAAGCCCATGTAGTCATGCGGTACGTCCAATGACATTCGTGTTGATGTATTTTGGTATGATTGTATCGTAGTATATTTTAGTGATCTAGGGAATATTTCTAAGTATTCTTATTTAAATATTTTAAATATCATTATTAGTTGATATTCAATAATATTTGTATAAAATAGGTCCTTGTACATTTTGGGATTATTAGACTGTACATGATGGTATATACACCATTATTGGTTTATTGCATT
>JANAVB010045020.1:3857866-3906020 GCA_029216955.1 Iris pallida
CGTCAGGCTTTCCAGCCGAGAGCACCGACGCCGAACCAGCAGACATACCGTCCTCCCACACCACATCACCCGACCCTGCCAGTTAGAGCCCCGGGACCCCGTCAGCAGCAGAAGGGAGCTTTGTGTGGATTCTGTAAAAGGCTATGCCACGATGCTTTCATCTGTAGGAAGAGGTTGGGGCAGTGTTTAGCTTGTGGGTCTGCCACCCATCAGCTTCGGGACTGCCCAGTAGCCAAGGTACCTAGAGGGCCGCTTCCGACTCATCAGCAGAGGTTTGGGCAACATCTGTAGCAGCAGAAGGGACCCCAGGGGAAGTCTTATAGTCTAGCCCTTGAGCCGGAGCCGGAGCAGGATTCGGAGCCCGATTATTTGGCTGACGTCATCACAGGTCATGTTTATTTACATACTTTTCTAGCTCTATGCTTGTTTGATTCCGGTGCATCTCATAGCTTCCTGTCATTAGAGTTTTTGCATAAACACCACTTAGTAGCTACACCTACCGAGGAGATGAGTAGAGTAATGACGGGAGGCAGACCAGTACCCATTAGAGCTATCTATAGATGCTCTATTACTATAGCTGGGAGAGAGTTTAGGGGACGATTCTTTGTGATGCCACTCCCCGGGTATGATATCATATTGGGGATGGACTGGCTTAGCTATGCCCATGCAGCTATAGACTGTCATGAGGGTAGTATTCTGTTCAGTCCCCCAGGCACGGCACCATTCAGTGTCAGGAGGACAGGGCTGGAGATCAGCCTAGAGCCGAACTGTTGTGCGACAGTTGGGGAGATAGCACCGCCACACCCTATCATTAGGGAGTTTATGGATGTATTCCCAGAGGATCTTCCAGGACTTCCGCCTGACAAAGATGTGGAGTTCACTATAGATTTAGTACCGGGTTCATCACCAGTATCCCGGGCTTGCTATAGAGTGAACCTCAAGGAGGCCGTAGAGATGAAGGAGCAGATTGATGACCTGTTGAAAAAGGGTTTCATTCGATCTAGTACTTCTCCATGGGGAGCGCCAGTGCTCTTTGTGCCTAAGAAGGATGGTACAGTTCGGTTGTGTATTAACTACCGGGCTTTGAACACCATCACCATTAAGAACAAATATCCTCTGCCCAGGATAGATGATTTGTTCGACCAGTTGAGTAGGGCAAAAGTATTTTCTAGGATAGATTTGAGATCCGGGTACCACCAGGTGAAGGTCAGGGCAGCAGACATCCAGAAGACGGCGTTCAACATGAAGTACGGGCAGTACGAGCTTCTGGTGATGCCATTTGGTCTCACAAATGCGCCAGCTGTCTTTATGAATTTGATGAATAAGACATTTTACCAGTATCTGGATAAGTTCGTCGTAGTATTTATCGACGATATTCTGATATACTCGAAGACACCGGAGGAGCACGCAGAGCACTTGCGGACAGTTTTGGGGATTCTGAGACAGGAGAGATTGTATGCCAAATTGTCGAAGTGTGAGTTCTTTTTAGACCAAGTAGAGTTTCTCGGCCATGTAGTTACTTGTCACGACCCGCTTCCCAAATTGTTGGGCCGGGCCGAGTCATGTCCAGTCTACGCTTGAGATAAAGCGCAGTAAGCTGTTCTAGAGATAACATGATAAGACTAAAATGTGCTAACAGTTCTATATGTAAAGAAGAGTCATAAATGCACCAAACACAAAAGTCATCTCATATAATGATAAGTCCAAGTACAAGTCCGAAATGTAAAACTGGATACAGGTCCAGTTATAAAATACGTAGTCTAATACATGACTACACTAAATATCCCGAGCAACTACACAAACTAGTCAAGTTTCCCCACAGGTACATCCTCGTAAGACAAAGCCTGGTCCTCGGTAGTAACTCTATAATATGAGTCACAGAGCAACTCCTCCTCAGTAAGTATACCTACAACTTTATCCTTTCAGGACGGGAGCAAGTACTGTTTCTAGCAAACTAATATACGAAACATGAAATGAACATAAGAGAAATAAACTGGAATCATGACATCTCATAATCTATCATGGCAAGGACACATATGTCATATAGACAGATGTATATGTAATGTTTAAAACTGTAGTATGTACGTGATCATCAATAGGTGTACAATGTGCATGGGCACATAATGAAATATACTTCCGTACAAGTGATAAGGCGATAGATGTACATACGTACAAATCCGCTTTTAGATAAAGCCTATGGCGCAGTATTCATATAGAAAGAAACTTTGCTCGGTACATACGTACGGAGAGGGGGGCATGATCACGTATACTACTAACAGTTTTCCCATAACCCAGATTCTAATCAAGTGAGAGATATATAAAGACTGGTCTAAGCATGGTAGTGACTGAAATTACAACATGTGAAGTTTTAACTTGCTACCCCAAGGATCAGCATTTAACATAATTGGATTCGCAGTTCATTGTTGTAACAGTATGTAAAGTTTGTAGAAGTACTTATCTTTAGCAAAGCAAAGTAGCGATAAAAATGCTATAGATGCCTGGTAACTCGTTACTGTATAAATAAATACATAAACTTAGTTTTTACACTAAGTTAAACACTAAAACACTAGTGGTGCAACACGACTTTCTGACTGGACACCTAACCAAATGGTGACTTTAGCATAGGAGACCAATGTGAGGTGACACAATACCCAAACTAACTTTCTAGGGTCTTTATACTAGTGTAGGATGAGGTTCAACATGACTACAACTCAAAATAACACAAAAAGTTGCAAGTCGTAACTATGCCATAATTAGAAAACGACTCGGAACGATGAATAAAGATGTATGTCTCGAACGAGAAGTCGTTCGGACAACTTGTCAAGGGGCAACGCAAGTTAGAAAATGACTCGGGACGATAAATAAAGATGTATGTCTCGATCGAGGAAGCTAGAGGATAGCACTTGTGATTTCAGATTGGGTCAAATGAAATGTGACTTGAGTTTTGGAGAACGATATTGAAACTAGCTTGAGGAATAGCAATCGAACTTGATCTTGGATTGAATCGAATGGAATTGTGGTATATACAGTTCGAATAATAGCATCAGTCGCACGACTCGAAATTGGTTGCAAAGGAAGATCGTCAGGTTACGCATATCGTCGATGGTATTGAGGCGTATCAAAGATCGATATACGATAACTCGGGGGTACTCTGACTCGGTGAATGACGATCGTGCAAATGTTATTGTTCCGATGGATGCTATACTAGGGATGTTGAAATGTGTCGAGGAAAAGATAAACTTGGCTTGAGGATTTTCTGGTTGAATGAATGACGGTCGGACTATCGAATAGAGATCTTGGCTTGGAGGAAAATGAAATGTTTGGATTTGCTTCGTCGATAACCACAACGTTGACGTTCTTGTCTTATGCGAGCACAACTCCAGCCTCGCATATGTGTCGTACCGATTAGGGCGATCACTCCGCGTGAGCGCTGGTATGGTGATTCATACAGCGGAGGTGATCGAACTTGCATGGCATGGCAAATTTGATACATCGACTTGTGGTTTGACACGAATGTGGACTCGAGAATGACTTAGCTTACGTGACGGTTGAATTTAAGGATTGCGTAGGTCCAATCCGCGTATCAAGAATGAATTAGTCTAGACGCAAGCAAGAGTTACGCCCCGATGAGAATGATTATTCCGCGAGAGCGTTGCATGGTTATTCATGAACCACCGTAGATAATCGGACTCACATGAGATTGGAGCGCAACATATTGTCAAAGCTAGACGACCTCGTGATCGAATACATGAATTGGTTAGAGTTGGTGATTTGAATGGATTCGAATATGCACAACAAATGTATTGATACGAATAGGTGATCGTGCTCGATGTTTAGAAATCTGAGTGACGCAAGCTTGGGTAGAAAACCCCGTACTACCGACTTTGGTTTGACCCTAGGATTGGGGTCAGTGTTGGCATTATTGTTGGGGAACTATGATTCCAATCCTGACATTGACTTAGCCTCGAAAAGATGGCCTAGCGATTAGGCGAGATGCCCTGTTTCAAGAGTTATCAATCGAAAGATTGATCTTGAGGATTGGTATGAATGGATAGTGTGAATCACGAATATAGGAATACCCCTCACGAGACTCGGCTGACATGCATATATTTCAGGGACGCCGGAGTATGTGCATGATGCGACTCGAGTGAGAATGATGAATTCTCTATCACGCGGTTTGGTGAATGCATGTATTTGGGGACGCCTGGAATGCGTACACGATCCAACCAAGTGACACGTTGAATTCCAAATGAGACTTGAGGAATGGAAAGTATCGGGGATTGAGATCGTGTTAAAAGAAAGGAATGATACTAGTACAAGCGTAGCTCGGGATCAAAGAAACGTGTGAGCGGAGTGTACGTGAACGACAACGAGATTGGCCCTAAACAAGTGAATGATATGGAATCAATATCGTACAAGTAAAAGTTGGTATAACAGATTGAACCATTGATAGGAAGATATACTCGACGATAGTGCAATACTTAGTCTTGAATCGGACGGAAATTACTTAGACTTGGTCGACCCCGCTACGAAGAAATCATACTGATTTCGTGGACAAGAACGTTTGAGAAGCGAATCGGGTCATCTCGAAGACCGAAATAAATGAAAGTGAGTTTGCCTCAGCCTATGACCCTCGCATTTGACGAATTACAACGTGCCTCGTGCGACCATTTCAGTCCCATGACACGAAGAAATAGCAACCAAGACGAAGAAACACTTGAATTGAATAAGTACCATCAACTCTAAAATGAATGTAAAGTTATTCAATAAAATCGACCAAACGTATGCGACACGGAACTTAGAAAGGTATCGAGTATAGTTCGATGCCATCGAGCGGTAAAACCATTCGATAGAAATTGTTTAAGATACGTACATGACATGGGAAAAGGAACGGTAGGATGACCTGCACTCAGGAAGTCTCGAGGACGAGACTTGTTTTGAGTGGTGTATTATGTAATGACCCGCTCCGCCCTAGCGGAACGCCGATTCAAACGGCAAGTGCAACGACTCAAACGAGCCGTCGACCCGAAGAGTTAGCATCGACCTGATAAAGAATCGATGCAAGGCTTACATTGGCCCGTCAAGATGAATCCAGACTTAGACTTTCAAAGGCGCGCTCGGAGTATCGCTCGGCCGTTGCGAACGTCGCTAAGGTGGGTGGCTCCGATGAACCCGTCTTTGCTTAGCCTAGACACATAACAATACGGACACTATTGCTAGAATCGCTAGGCATCAACATCGCGTATGCTAATAAATAAATGACTCAACGCACCTAGCTAAGGGAATAATCCCATCTTGTATGCTTGTATAGAATATGGAAAAGAACATGAAAAATGTGAGAACTCTTGCACCGTGCTCCACGCTCGTGCTAAGGCACAAGCTTACGTTCAAGTCCCTTACGCGTTCAACAATGAAACAATGAATGGTTTACAACAATGAAACGAAAGACTATCGACATAGTCGTTCCGAGTAGAGTATAGCAACATTGAAAGACTTCGGGACCGATGGGTCGCCAAGGCGACTCCCGCACGGGGAGTTGCATAATGTATGAATGAATGAATGAACGAATAAGTGAATAAATGAATTAACGAATGAATGAATGAATACGTGAAGAATGAATGAACGAACGAACAAGTGAAATCAAGAAATGAAAGAGTGAATAAAAGATAAGAAAGGAAAAAATGGTTAGCGACAGGTATGACGGGCACGTGCAACGGGGCTCGCTACCCGCGCTGCACGGACGCCAACCTGGTCGATATCGTATTATGGCTCAGAGATAGCCTATGGCTCAAGACAGCCGTTATGTTAAATGACAAGTCAATACGAAATGGTCATGGACAAACGGCACAGGCGATGGAGGGGAATATCGTGGCCGTCATAAGGAAGGATTCCACGGCACGATCGATGGGGGGTATATCATGGCCGGCCTAGGCGGAATCAGACATGGGGCTTACGGGCTGCTTTAAGTGGGGGCTCGGCCACTCAAGGAGACGTAAGGCCAGGCACTTCAAGAGACTATCAAGGTATACCAGCCATCACGCTTCGATAGGTGAGAATGCCCAAGTGATATGTCCAAAATGGCTTGTGATGCCAGCGACCCGTGCATGTAGATTAAGTGGGCTATACTGGTGGCAATCCACGTGCAAGTCCTTACATTGAAACAAGTAGTCTAAGTTAACTAAATGAAGTGCCTCCTGAACATGCTTGAAATGTAACATCCTGAACATGCTTGAAATGTAACACTCTGAACATGCTTGAAATATAACACTCTGAACATGCCTGAAATGTAGCACTCTGAACATGCCTGAAATGTAACACTCTGAACATGCTTGAAATGTAATACTCTGAACATGCCTGAAATGTAACACTCTGAACATGCTTGAAATGTAACACTCTGAACATGCCTGAAATGTAACACTCTGAACATGCTTAAAATGTAACATACCAAATGATAAGAGTACTTTATGCAAATGAGTTAGAGAACGTGCCTACGATGTGCTAGAACCTGAGGCAGGGACACGCACTTGACATTGAAAGTTTATATGAATTGTTGACTAACTTGGTTTACTCTGGACAGGGAAGGCCTGACGGTAAGTATGGGTAAGTCGTGCATGTATTTCCATGCGACACTTGAATTCGACAACACGATTTAGGTTAGAAATATGCCATGAAACTGATCCTAAGGCAAGATTAGAAAGACAATGAATGATAGACAGTGCACAAAAGTAAATGGAACGTGTTTAGTAATGATAGCATCGTGGGCGAGCTAGCCTCCCCACCAGTGCATAACAATGTACTGATAACCCCACAGTCTGCTTGCAGGATGCAGGAGACGTCATCGGGTGCGGAGCTTCCCTAGAACGCTAAGGCGCGAAGCTATCTCTGGAGCCTTAGAGCGTTGCAAGGAGCTGGAGCACCATATACAGGACATAATGTATCGGAACATCGCCATGAATCATTCCATCTTGTAAGCCACTTGGCATGCCTTTTATGTTTCAAAGAGAAAGAGCTTGAGAGACTTGTAAACTCGGCCTAGCGCCGCTTGTAAACTTATTGAGTATCAATAAAGAATTTGAATTCGCTTCAACTTGTATTCATTTACTTTCCGCTGCAAATGGGGACACTCTGTGCGACTCTGTGGCCTAGCTCGAATCGGCCGTTTTTGGACATAGCCTTGCACGGGCGCAACCTAGGCCCGTGCGACATCATGCCTTAGCGAGGACGATCGCTCCTACGGGAGCAGGGCGTGACAGATTGGTATCAGAGCATGGCTTTACGTCCTTGGACTTTATTTCGATTTTATCAGTTTTGAAAGCTCGTTGAAACAAAAGAAGTATGCGCTCTCTCTCGTTGTGCCTTGGGATATTCCATACAATAAGTCTAATATTTCAAAAGCTCGTACAAGTACTCGGTTGAACGAAATCGATAGGCGAAGGCCTTTGTGCCAAACCATGACGGACCTACGTTGAAAGAAAACTAAAATGCTAGAAGTTAGCAAACGCAAAGCGTGCTTGAATAACCTTACGTTGACAATAGCGAA
The DNA here is from genome assembly GCA_029216955.1 of Iris pallida. Lineage (NCBI taxonomy): Eukaryota > Viridiplantae > Streptophyta > Magnoliopsida > Asparagales > Iridaceae > Iris > Iris pallida. Next base: position 3,865,407 of record JANAVB010045020.1, read on the forward strand.
CATGTACATGAGACCGAAGTATAGTTCGAACGGGATGGTTATGCACGCAGCCTTTTGGCTCATTTGTGCCGCGTGTCGCGTACCTCGACTTTTTGTGCAATCGAGTTGCGAGCGATATCAAGTACCGCTCAGTCGAGAACGAAGCTACACTTAGAGTGTATATCGATAGGAACGCTATCAAACTAACGCTTAGGCGTGCATGAAAGATTGATTTGGATCTTGAGGAATAGTGCAAACGACTTAGTGCGTCGATACGACGTGAGCGATTACGCTAGAGATTCGTCGAACGAATCTGAAAAATGTCTTAGCAAATGATGCGAATGTGATTGAGGATTTATAGAATGACTTGAACCCGAGTGGTGTATGTGATAGCTTTGAGGAAGAATAGGAATGAGTGACGACGACTAGTCGAGTGGCTCGAACCCTGAGTGGTGTATGGACGTTATAGAAATTGTTCGAGCAAGACTAAAGGGTTTACGGATAGAACGAGTATGTCGGCAAGGCGATGCGATCGCGTAAAGCCTTAGAACGTGTCACGCTTAGTTGGTCGTGACTTCGAATGTCCCGAATGAGATATCGTTCGGACAACTTGTCAAGGGGCAACGCAAGTTAGAAAACGACTCGGAACGATGAATAAAGATGTATGTCTCGATCGAGGAAGCTAGAGGATAGCACTTGTGATTTCGGATTGGGTCAAATGAAATGTGACTTGAGTTTTGGAAAACGATATTGAAACTAGCTTGAGGAATAGCAATCGAACTTGATCTTGGATTAAATCGAATGGAATTGTGGTATATCCAGTTCGGACAATAGCATCAGTCGCACGACTCGAAATTGGTTGCAAAGGAAGATCGACAGGTTACGCATATCGTCGATGGTATTGAGACGTATCAAAGATCGATATGCGATAACTCGGGGGTACTCTGACTCGGCGAATGACGATCGTGCAAATGTCATTGTTTCGATGGATGCTATACTCGGGATGTTGAAATGTGTCGAGTAAAAGATAAACTTGTGTCACCCCCAGTTTCCAGAAACAAGGGTATTTTTATAATTTTCCACTTTAAAAATTATTTTGGAATTATTTATTTATTTATTGTATTATTTTGGGGTTATTTGAATCGGGTTCGAATTTCAACTCATTCCGACTTGTTTTGACTTGTTTCGGAGACCCGGGTAGTTTTGACCTTAGCGGGCCCACACACTAGCTAGCCATGGCCCACAATATTACCATCAAAAGTTAGAGGGATTAATCATGACTCCATGGATTAGGTTAGAGCTAATTAGAACACTAGATTTACATTTTTAACCCCCAAACCCTAAGCAACCTTGTGTAGGACTAATAGAACAATTAGAGGGGCAAACTTGTAAATACCAAAGAGGGGGAAATGGGCATGCTTGGCCGGCCACATAGAGTAGGGGTGGGGAGGAGAGAGAAACCACTTTCCTTTCATTCTCATCCACTTTTTCTTCTTCTTCTCCAAAGGCTCCTTCCACTTTTGAAAGCTCACCATTGATTTCTTCTCCAAACTAGGTAATCTCTTCTCCAAATCTATTTCCCTCTCATGTAAGGTTGGTTAGGAACCCAATAGGAATGATTCCCATGGTTGTGTCTCCATTAGAGACCATTTTTGTGTCCTTTGGATATTTCTAGGGGTGTCCACATGTAGGATTGTGTTCCAATAGGAAAAGCCCCCATTTGGACACATGGATATTGTTTTAATATTATTTTTGTGTTGTTCTTATTTATATTCCAGATTTTACATGTTTTTAGAATGAGTTTCTCCATGTATCTAAATGTATCATATTCATTCCTATATGTATATATATATATATATATATATATATATATATATAGTTATATATATCATTATATATATATATATATATATATATATATATATATATATATATATATATATATATATATATATATATATATATATATGGTGGATATTGTGTTGTGTGTGTGATGTTGTGGTGTGGGGGAGAACAGCAGGTTTCGGCCAAGAGGGCCTGGGAGTTTGAGAGAGGAGTGTGTATGTGAATGATTGTGTAGGTGTGGTGATTGGTTAAATGTGGAGGAGGGAATGTGAGAGGCTATTAGTGATATTGTGAGTGTGTGAATGAATAGAAGGAAAGGGAGGAGAACCACTGTCTAACCTATACTTGGTTGTCCCATTTTCCTGGAGACAGTCCACCTATTGGACTGCCTAGGACAGCTCCCCACAGTCCAGGATGAGCTACTTGGCAGTCCCCTTGGACTGTCCAAGGACATCCCAAAATTCAGTCCAGTTATTCCCCTACTTGGCTGTCCCTTAGTCTTCATTTCAGCCATATCTAAACCCCTACTTGCTGTCCTGTACAGCCTATGTTAGACCCCATTTCAGTCCCTCAAACAGTCCAAGATTTCCCCACTTGGACTGTCCTGTTTTAGCCCAAGTGCAGTCCCCATTTTTCTGTCCAGGTTTGCACCCCTCACTTGCATTCAAGAGCAGCCCCAAACCCCTTTCATTCCTGTCCTGCACATGCCCCAGGTGGCTGCCCTGTTCAGTCCCATACAGTCCCCATATATACCAGCCATTAACCACCACTAAACACCCTGTAAAACCTGTCCAAACATGCACAAAACAGTCATGTCATTGTCCAATTTCAGACCATGGGTTGTCTCCAAATTGCTGTCCAATTTTACCCTTGAAACAGTCCTCAACCCACCACCATCTCAACCATGTTACACCATTCCAAATCAGTCCTATTGCCATGTATTTCAGCCCCTTTAACATTCCAAATCAGTCCACCAATATTCCAAATCTGTCCATGTGTTTACCTATGTGTGTGTGAGTGTTTGTGAGTTGTGGGTGTGTGTGTGAGAGCCATTAGTGAGTGAAACTAGTACCCTATAGTATAGCCTACATCTAAACTAGTAGGAAACCTATAGGAAACCTATGAGAGTGATAAATATAGGAGTGTGTCATGAGAGTGAGTGGTGTAGATGAGTGTGGTATGGAAAGGGTAAAATTCATGATATAGGTAAGGTAATGGGTAAATGGTTAGCATGTGTCATAAGATGGCCTAGATACCTAGGATACCCAAATTTCTTGGTAGGTAAACCTTAGATAGGTTGATATCTAGCTACCCTAAGGAGCCTAGGCTAGTACCATGGGTATTTACGGGGTTTCCTTGGGATTGGGCAAGGTATCGGGATTTTCCTTGGTAAGGTAATATAGGCTTTACCTAGAAAATAGGGTATTTGAGTTAGAAGTCTAAGATAGAGTTGGAACCCGATTCCCTTGGTTGATAACGATCAAATATGGTGCTCATAGACTAGTTTTGACATCGGTTGACCTTTTTGACCAAAAGTCAACAAAAGTCAACCGAGGGTCAAACTTAGCCTTTAAGCGATCCGATTTGACCGAAACCAAACCAGTGTTGACCAGAGTTGACCAGTTAACTGAAAATCAACTGTTAGTCAACATTTGACTTGTTTGACCTAGGGTTGACCCAGGGTTGACTCAGTGTTGACCAGAGTTGACTTTTTGACCAAAAGTCAACTGTAAGTCAACCCTTGAACTAAATTGACCTAGTTTGACTTGGATTGACTCCCAGTGACCTGGGATGACCTAGTATGACCAAGTATGAGCCAGTATGACCTAGAATGACTCAGTCTGACCTAGATTGGCCTAGTTTTGACTTAGGCTTGCATTCATGACTTGAATTAGTTTTCTTTTTCAGTATTTAGCCCTGTTTGACTCATAGTATCTTATTTTAGGTCTGTGATCACTCTGAGCGTCTGTTTACCCTATCAGCTCAGGACCACAGGCGAGTACATTCACTGATAGTTTTTATTGTCTTGATATCTACAATATCCGATTCAGTCGTAGTGTCTTACTTGATTTCCAGATACGATATTTTACGGACTAGTATATGTCGGATCCTGTCATGAGATATTGTTCCCGAATTACTTGGTATATTGGTACATGACTCGATTTGTTACTTATACTTGTATAGACATGGACTTGGGAGTGGGCTGATCACCTACTTTTAAATCTCATGTCATGACGTGTTATGTCCGGATCCGTGATACTATTCGGGGATGGGGAAATTATTAGGGGTTATGTGATCAAAGCCTTCCTGTAACTATATATTGCTAGCGCCACCCTCACCTCACGTAGGGTGTAGCAGATACCTCATTACCAGTTATCCAGGTTGGACGACATGACTCTCCGTTGAGTACACCGCGGATTGTCGGGCCAAGTGGATAACCATCTCTTGCTTCCCTAGCCGATCACATATCGCTCTAATAATTCAATCACCTTTTTACATTTATTGTCATATCTTATATTTCTAGTTCAGCTTTACTTACTGTACTTTTACCATGCTATGATTCATTTCTCATATGCTCTACCTATTTTTATACTGTACCATGATTTGAGACTAAGTTCTGTTTGAAGGAAGGGTTACAACTCCGGTCCTTGTTTGGTTCAAGGGTTGTAACTCGACTTTCAAATGGTTCCCAAGTCGCATTATCTTTTGTCTTGTATTTCATTATTGCTGTCTCTTATAGTATTTTTCAATTCATATGGAACTGCTGTTGGTGTTTATACTTGCTCATTTTTCTGACAGGATACCGTTGACAAATTTTACAGATGACTCTGAGACTGACTGCCCGACCTACTATGGGGTTGAGTCTGATGGACTAGATTTAGACCGTGGCTTATTGGTAGAGCCACTGGACTTTGCTCACCCTGAGTAGCCTAGTTTAGTTAGGTTTGCATGGCCTGCGAGCCAGCTAGTACATTTCAGTTTGTAGTATCTTTATACTTATATTATCTGAGACTCTGGATATTTGTGTATAGCTCTGACTTGTGGATCTTGGACTCGTTTCTTGTTTTATCTATCATATCTCTTTTCATTCTACCCTAGTTTCGATTATGTGATTGAGACTATATTGTTATGTCACCTCCATTCGGAGTGTATATACTGTACAGGTACATTTATCTGTTTTAGTCGTAGTATTTACAGACCCTATATACAGCGTTCTACCGCCGATTCTGCGGCGTAGGCTGGACGTAACCACGTGCTCGTGCCCCTATTCAGGGTGCGGGTCGTGACAACTTGGCTTGAGGATTTTCTGGTTGAATGAATGACGGTCGGACTATCGAATAGAGATCTTGGCTTGGAGGAAAATAAAATATTTGGATTTGCTTCGTCCATAACCACAACGTTGACGTTCTTGTCTTATGCGAGTGCAACTCCAGCCTCGTACATGCGTCGCGCCGATTAGGGCGATCACTCCGCGTGAGCGCTGGTATGGTGATTCATACAGCGGGGGTGATCGAACTTGCATGGCATGGCAAATTTGATACATCAACTTTGTTTTCCATAAATAAATTCTATTTATTTATTGTGTTTCTGAGAAAATTATAACTGTAGGAATCTGATCTAGAAGACGATCACTTTATCCTTTGGACGATGCGATGAAGAAGGCTCGGACCTTGAAGAACTTGGACAGCAACTGGGCAATCTCTCTGTTCTCTCTAAATTGAATGTGGTGTCTGTTGAAGGTGGAGAAACTCTCTTTTATAGAGTTCTGGATTACTGCTCTGGGCATACGCTCAGTCAGTTACTTAACGTGTACATAACTGCAGGGACGCGTAGCAAATTTTGGTGGAGACACGTTGGAGTGCGGTTGAGAGTAATGGGGTATATCCAGGAGAGATTGATGGCATGAATGCCACGTTGCATAACTTCTGAATGAGTGGGTAACCGAGTACAGGATACGTGAGAACGTGTGTTGACTGTACATTTGCTTTCATTCTGAATGCATTTGCTTTGATACGCTGTCTTCTGGAGAAGTATGACTAGCATACGCTGTCTTGTTAAAGAGGAGTCGTATGGAGTCCATACGCTGCCTTTTGGAGACGTATGTCTTGCATACACTGACTTTGATAGCAAGGAGTCATATGGAGTCTATACGCTCACTTGGGTGACAAGGAGTCGTATGGACCTCATACGCTGTCTTGATGAGGAGTCGTATGGAGTACGTACGTTGCCTTGATGAGGAGTCGTATGGAGTACATACGCTGCCTTGATGAAGAGTCGTATGGAGTACATACGCTGCCTTGATGAGGAGTCGTATGGAGTCCATACGCTGCCTTGATGAGGAGTCGTATGAAGTCCATACGCTGCCTTGATGAGGAGTCGTATGAAGTCCATACGCTACCTTGATGAGGAATCGTATGAAGTCCATACGCTGCCTTGATGAGGAGTCGTATGAAGTCCATACGCTGCCTTGATGAGGAGTCATATGACTGGGGAAGTAGACACGTAGCTGTCCTCAATCTTCTCGAATACGCCATATCTCCCAATAACTGACAAATATCTCTCGAGCGTCGTGTTGCGGATATGACGGCTGATAGACTGTCAGAAATGACAGTAATGATGGCTGTGCATTCATGATGGCTAATGAGCTGTCCTCGTAAAAGACAAAATCAACTCTCGAAAATCCATACGACGGTTAATTCTCCTAAGACAGCTATTTTTGCACGAAAGACGAAGTGTCAGATTCATCCCCCACTGAGCGTATGCTGTGCTGTCAGTCGAGAAATAATAAAATATTCACTGAGCGTATGACTTTTGCACTGAGCATATGGCCTTTGGCTGAGCGTATGGCCTTTGGCTGACTTGGTCTTATGCCAGCGTGTCATAATTTTTTACACCCTACAAGACCCCCTTCAAAGTTTTCGAACTTTATGATTTTTGAAAGTTCGAAATTACTTTGAACTCAAAGTGGGAATAAGTCTTGACACGCTGGCACGAGTTTGTTATTTCCTCGATATCAATGCATATCTCTAGGGATTCTGTTTTTGAAAACGGCTGCCGTTTGGGCTTCTCTTTCTTCTATAAATTGGCCTTTAAGAACTTAATTCCTTTCTTTACTTTTGCCTTCGTCTTCGAGAGAGAGAATCCAGAGCTCAAGCCTTCTTCTTCTCCAACCTAATCTTCGTCAATGGCACCCAAGCTCGACGCTGCCGCGAAAGGGAAGGGCAAGGCTCCTGCAGAGCTGTCTCGACCCGCCGCCGCCGTCGCAACCACTAGGAGAACCGCCGAGCAGCGTCTTCCACGGAGCGAACTTCCGTTGAAACCCCTATACGGTGAGGATGGGGACGATGAACAGTAACCATCCCTTTTTAGGGCTCTGGTTAGGACAAAATCAGAAAACGTATCCCCTTTTTAGGGTCAATACGTCAGAAAATACACTTCCCTCTTTAGGGTTTAGTCGTATTCCATGTTTTTCGTCTATACGAAAAATATATTTTGAGCGTATTTCTGTAAGATACGCGTATCTTTGATAGAAATGTCAAAATATGCTGATCTGAAAGAATACGCTATGTCAAGTTGTCTCGTTGAGATACGCTGACTCTCTTGTTAGCGTATTTTTGATGATCATCTTGCTAACCATACGCTGCTCTTTGGAAAATTCCATACGACTGCTTGCTTCGGTTAGACATACGCTGATACACTTTAGGAAAAAGACTTAGTCATACGCTAACCTTTGAATAAAAGCTGAGTGTAGGTTGAACTTAGAATCTGTCATACGCTTAGGATAGACTGAGCGTAAGTTGATCTTTGAATCTGACATACGCTCAGGATGGACTGAGCGTAAGTTGATCTTTGAATCTGACATACGCTTAGGATGGACTGAGCGTAAGTTGATCTTTGAATTTGACATACGCTTAAGATGGACTGAGCGTAAGTTGATCTTTGAATCTGACATCCCTTTGTATTTTTTCAGAGTTAAGGATTTTTAACCTCTTATTTTTTCTTTGCAGTGGATATTCTGGCCCAAGAAGCGCAGTTTGAAGGATGTGCAGGGAGCAATTATAAGAGTGACCTATCCCATGTTCACTTTCCCCAGTTTGATGAACCTTCCACGAGAATAGCCATTCTGAAAAATCAAGAGAGCGAAACCCTGCTGAGTCTGATAAATGGTCAACTACTGCAGAGTGTGGACAGTGCTACCCACTCAAAACCGGCGTTTCTATCCGGGGACGCTATTGACAGAAACTCCCAGCCAGCCTCCGACAAAGTGACATACTCGTATTACCGGGATGGTGATGAGACTCAGCCGATGTACTTGACTGGATTGTCTAAGGGTATCAACATAGCTCGCTTATTCCATACGAGTCACCAAAGGCACATGAAATGGGATATTACTCCATCCCGTCAAGCAAAAGCTGGATGGATAGGGTACAACCAGGGAAGATTTTGCAGTGGTACTGAACCGCATGTTTCAGTCTTGCGAGGATTATTGCCAGCCACAATTCCCCCTGAGGACTCTACACTTTTGATGCCGGTTAGAGTCCCGATATTCGCGAACGAATTTGCACAGCTAGAAAACGCTGTCTATCCGAAACAGTCCATGAGACTCACTGGTCTAGTGAACCCAGAGACTACCAGATGGACTGCTCTCGTGAGATGGATTCTGGAAAATTATGGAGAACAGTTGAAGGTGATAGGCCTGTACGATGCCATCAAGTGCACTGCTTATGGTTTTAGGCCGAACCCAGACTTGTTCCTGGCACTAGCAGAAAGGTACAACTACCGCACCGGAACTTTTATGACTCCGAGAGGCGAGATGGGATTCGCTCTCCATGAAATGGCGTACATTTCTCAGCTACCGACAGGAGATCTACCATATGAGGAATATATCCCGTTTATTGATGAAATGAACAAGATTTCTGACGCCAACCCGCTAATTCTTCATGTGTTCGAAGAATTAATGTGCCACTATAGTATCTGTAAGGCCTTTTATAAGGCAAAAGAGACAAAAGATACAGATTCAGGCTGCTACTCTTCGAAGTGGATGGCCTACTTATTCCAAGGCCGCACCGAAGAAACTCAGAAGAAGAAGAAGACCGAACAACACATCGGTCGTTTTACACCTCTGAGTCAAGCCGAAATTGACAAATTAATCCGGGAGACCACCTATGATGACATCATAATCGAAGAAGATGAAGGTACCTATAAAGCTGGTGATAGGTTAGAGACCTACATAAAGCAAGGTGGCCGGGCTTTATCTGATGAAGGTCATCTGGCCGGGTTTCTATCCCTTTGGCTGAGAAGGTTCGTAGTACCTGGCACCTGTTCGACAGACAGGATGCATCGAGGAATCGTATTTGCAGCAGTCCGTCTGACGTTTGGGTACATGATGGACTTGCTAACGGCGATGACATGCCGTCTGAACGCCGGTTTAAGAGCATATGCATACATAATATTTAACCTGGCGGAGAAGGAACTTACAACTTTTCCTCGGGTAGAAATGCCCTTCACATATTTGTACGGGTGGCTGCTCCTCCACTTTGAGTCTCTTATGAGTGCTGGACTGGCCAGGCCAGATGACACTTTCTTGGAAAGATACCGTCATACGCCAAAGTGGAAGTATGACACCTTGACAGACTGCAGGACCATACTGAATAGGGGAGAACTATGGAGTTTCTCCTGTGTTCCTCCGTCTATCGGTTATGAGACTATGCCTGCGAAGATGATTGATGGCACCGGTGCCAATGAACTGGATGATGTTCAGCACGAATGGCTGAAGAGGATCAGACCATCCCACCTGGTCTGTCGCCATGACGACATCACTTATTTGGAGCCATATCTTCCGAGTAGATTTGCTCGACAATTCGGCTATGATCAGTTGCACGTAGGGAATGCAACAACATGCTTCAGTCACCAAGGCGGATTGATCGACGGTGCAAGAGCCTGGATATATTATATTGCCAAAGGCACCGGAGCTACCTTTACAATGCCAGATCCGGTGAATCATCGGAGAGGAGCTAAGATGTTGGCGTCTTATGCCAAGTTCTATGTATCTGCAAATACATTTGATGAGAAGTTCAGCATCTTGGGTAAGAGCTTCATTCATGTTAATAAGAGATCAGCTAAGTCAGCTCTGCCGGAAGATTGTCACGACCGAGAGGATCCTCTCGCTACTGACGAGGTTTATGAAGAAGTCTCAAGGGAGAATCTCTTTTCTGATGAACTTCATCAGCGACTATATGTACCGCTTGGAAGTGCCGAGGAGAGCGTATCTGCTGAGGGTACACCGAAGAGAAAGCGTGGCCCGGGTGCTTTCGGGCCCGCTCCAAAAAGAGTTACTCGAGCAGAAGCTCGTAGTCGTGTAGGAATTACTATCCCGGGGACTTCTCCTACTTCGAGTCGACAAATCAGAGATGCTGACGAAGAAGGTAGTGACTCCGAAGACGATTATCCTACCATTCCACTAGTAAAAAGAGTAGGAAGAAGAAAGGTGGTAGTTTCAAAGACTAAATCTGTAATTTGTCTTGATGCAGAAAGCCCCACCAATCGTGCTGAACGATTGGCTCGAGAGAAGCAAACTGCCCTTGCTTCTCAGCAAAGAGTTGAAGCGGAATCTTCTACTGCCAATGTCACGCCCCAGAACCAGAATACTGGAGAGCGGGGGCAGACATAGCCAACTACGTATATTGAAATGGAAACTACCTCGATATACTGTCACGGCTGTCTAGATATATGAGGGTTTACTACAAGCCAACAGTCTCTTATGGTCATGAACAAGCCTAATGTCTCAATCACAAGCAAGTAAGTAAGGTCGCAAGATGTATGATCATTAAATATACAATAATAAGGCGTCCCAAATATTACATATTCAGCTGATCATGAAGCTAGTCGTTACAAAATGTTAGGACTAGCAAGAGTTTAGTCGTACATGATCAACCCTAGTATTTGTTAATCATGTTTACAGCCCGTAGGCAGACAGTAAGTAAAAGTGCATCGAGCTAACAGGTGCTCGTCGGCTAAACGCCTCAAAAGAATAATTTTACAGTAGAGTGAGCGAAATAAAATAGAAAACCCACTCGTAGCCCGGGTTCCTTCTAGTCGCCACCATTGGGCTGGAAGCTTGGTAGATCCTCGGGAGCTGCTCCGAAATATGGCCACACAAAACCAGCTGGGTCAACCCCAGAAAGAGCAAGTACCACAAGGGGGCCACGAAATAAGAACAAAAGCCAGCAATCAGTACAAGAAAATCTAATATTAAAATTAAAACTTACGAAAACATGGCAGGGTGATATACGACGAGATAACCATGGAACTATTCCGATAGCCAGGTTACAACCCGTAAACCAAACAAGGACCGGGGTTGTAACCCTTCGTCTGAACAGAACTTGGTTTCCCACCATTTATCGACAAGATAATAATGCAAGAAATCAAGGCAGGGAGCAATCTTGTACTGGATCAAGACATGGCTAAACTGGTTATAACTCATTCAATCAATCACGGCCAAGCAGACGCTACGGCTTACTACTTTAACTAACTAGGGTTATCACATGCCTAATTACTAACAAGATGCAGTGAGATGATTCCACAGCCACAAGCCCTGTAGACCATCCAGGTTACCCAGGTCGAAAATTAGGGGTTGAATTCAGGTGGGTACATCGTCCGGGAGACAAATGTACCCTTAGGTGACTTAGAGGGTGCAACACGCGACGGTGTGCTGGAAATGTGCCATACTCGACGGAAGGCTACAGATCCCAAAAGCGCCCAGGTAACGGGATTGCCTGTAGCTGTGTTATCTCTTCATGACTACTGTGTTATTCTAGTTATTAACCTTAATCCATTTTAGTAGGTACTCCTGACAGTGGTACTCAGGAGTCCCATCCTAGACATGATACAAGACAGGACAAGTGGATTTAACAAGCAAGCAAGAAAGAACTACCCACGGTGTCAAGGCAAGTCAAGTTAATTAGCCGTCGCAACAACATTAAGATAAATCATGTCAGGGTACTTGTTGGGAGTGCGCCACGACGGGCCACTATCATGTCAGGTTGGTCATGTCAGGAGTGCGCCACTACGGGTCACTGTCGTGTTATGCTAGTTCCTTGTCATACCATGCCATGTACAATAGTCATTCCAACATATAGAAGAGCCAAGCTTAAAGAAATAAGACCAAAACTCCAAGAGCCAATGGGTTAAGCAAGGGGTTCAGGGTGCAGCGTACGCACAAGGGCACGCACAGCGTACACACGAAAGTACGCACGCAGGAGAGCTAAAGTACGCACGCAGGAGAGCTGCGCACGAGAAAAGTTACGCACGCAGGAGAGCTGCGTATGAGAAAAGTCACGCACGCAGGAGGGCTGCGTACGAGAAAAGTCACACACGCAGGAGAGCTGCGTACGAGAAAAGTCACGCACGCAGGAGAGCTGCGTACGAGAAAAGTCACGCACGCAGGAGAGCTGCGTACGAGAAAAGTCACGCACGCAGGAGATGCGTACGAGAAAAGTCACGCACGCAGGAGAGCTGCGTACGCGTAAAAACACGCACGCAGAGGAAAGGGTCTTCTTCTCCATGGCTGAGAAGAAGCTCCCATGGCTCCCAAAACTTCAAAGCATCACAACTTGGCCATCCGAACTCCAAATCCGGATTTCCAAAGTTCCAACCAGGGTGGAATGGAATTCTCTTCCACAAGAAAACATCAAAACTCATAAAAATCCAACCTAAATAGATCAAAACCATACAAAACCGAAAATAGGGAAAACTTAGATCTAGAACAATGGAGATTCCAAATCACAAAATACTAAGTTCTAATGTTGATCACCATGTCCTAATCTATCAAATGGACAAATAAAAGAGGGTTCTCATGTAGTGGCAAGGTGCACTTGCCTAAGGGTTGGTGTTGTGTAGAGGAAGGAGAAGAGTGTTGTGTAGAGGAAGGAGAAGAAGAAATTAATGGAGGTTTATGAGGAGAGAGAAAAAGTTGGTGGAGTTTTAAAGACGGTGGGATGTGGTGTGTTGAGGGTGGAGCATAGGCTAAGGTGTGCCAATATACATTAAACCAAACCAAACCAACCCAAACCAATTAAAACCGAGCCATGCCAAAACCCAAAATACGAGAAAAACCGAAATTCTACAAGTTGAGAAAAAATAAAAATACATGCCAAAATCTAGATACGAGCATAAATACGAAATACGAGAAATACGGGAAATGAGGGTGACAACTCTACCCACCTTAAAAGAATTCTGTCCTCGGAATTTAATCAAGGAGCTAGAGATTGTCACGACAAGCTACACTAAGCACAGGCAAGCTACACTAAGCAGTTCAATCATACAATCATACAATGCAAGCAAGGAAGGGAAAACGTAAGGCATAAGAAAGATATTATACCTCACGAGTCAAATAGGTAGGGATATCGCGATCGGATGTCGTCCTCACACTCCCACGTTGACTCACCTAGAGAGTGATGACCCCAAGCAACACGGACTAATTTAATAGTCTTGTTCTTGAGTATCTTCTCCCTCCGGTCCAATATAGACACGGGCCTCTTCTCATACGAAAGGTTGGTACCAACAACCAATTTCGAATGGTCTAGGACGTGGCTCGAGTCCGGAATATATCGTCGTAATTGGGACACATGGAATACATCATGCACCTCACTTAGCGACGGCGGAAGAGCGAGACGATCGGATACATCTCCTACTCGCTCTAGAATATCGAACGGCCCTATATACCTAGGACTAAGCTTTTCTCGTACGTCGAAGCGAATGACGCCGCGGTTAGGCGAGATCCTAAGGAATACATGGTCGTCGACAGCAAATTCTAAGGGACGCCGATGAGCATCGGCCCAATGGCGCTGGCGGTCCTGGGCAACTCGGAGGTGATCTCTGACCTTCCTGACCACTTCAACCGTCTGGGAAATCAATTCGGGTCCGAGCATCTGCCTCTCCTCGACATCGTCCTATGCTAGCGGGGATCTGCACTTCCTGCCATAAAGAGCCTCGAAGGGTGCCATCTGGATACTGGCCTGATAACTGTTGTTGTACGAGAATTCTACCAGGTGCAGATGATTCTCCCATGAACCACCGAAGTCAAGGGTACAGGATCTCAACATATCTTCAAGGGTCTGGATTGTGCGCTCTGACTGACCATCCGTCTGCGGGTGATATGCTGAGCTGAACTGAAGGCGAGTCCCCAAACTCTTCTGCAAGCTGTGCCAAAAGTACGATGTGAATCTTGAATCCCTGTCCGAGGTGATGCTGACTGGCACACCGTGAAGCCTGACGATCTGCCTGAGATATATCTCTGCTAGCTGCGCCGTCGACTGTCCAACTCTGAATGGGAGAAAGTGTGCCACCTTGGTAAGCCTGTCCACAATTACCCAAATAGCATCTCTGCCGGCCGGAGATCTGGACAATCCGGTCACGAAATCCATGGTTATATGTTCCCATTTCCATTCTGGGATCGGTAAAGGTTGAAGAAGTCCAGCGGGCCTCTGATGTTCAGCTTTAACCTGTTGGCAAACCAAACACAGAGAGATAAACCGGGCTATCTTCCTTTTCATGCCATTCTACCAGAAATACTGACGAATATCACGGTACATCTTTGTACCACCCGAATGAATAGAATATTGTGAACTGTGGGCTTCAGCCATGACTTCCTGTCGGATATCTCCACTGGGTACACAAAGACGAGTGCCGTACCGAAATGTACTGTCACGCCCCAGAACCAGAATACTGGAGAGCGGAGGAATGACTCAGCCAGCTACGTATTACGGGTAGATGAATACCGTATAATACGATCAATGCTGTTTAACCAGACGAGGGGGTGCATACTACATGAAAGTCTTACTATGGTCACTTCACATCTATTATCTCAATCATTCAAACAAGAAGCAAAAATAGAGAACATGTAAGATAAAGCAGTAAGGCGTCCCAAACGCTCATTCAAAATGTTCTTGAGATCTGGCTTTACAAAACATAGCCAGATGGTATAGTAACATATACACAATTGTCATCAGCTGTAGTCTGACTTAATTACAATTATGTAAAAGTAAGTGCAAGACAATCCGACTAACATGTCGGTGCCAAACGGCTAAGTATGAAGTAAATAACAAAATGAGTGGTGAAGTAAGGAACCCACTCGAGTCCTCCTGCGATCATTCCCCTAGTATTGACCATCTTGGAGGTAGAAGTAAGCTGGATCCTCGAGGACTGACTCTAAATCTGGCCATGCAAAACCAGAGAGGTTAGACCTCTAATAGCAAGTACCACAAGGAAGGACGATATGAAGGATTAAACCAGTAAGTAAGAGAATATAATAATAGATCTCTGCTTTCCACTAGGATTCACATAACATCACGACACTTCGAACCAACCTCCCAACCAAACAAGGACAGAAGTTGGCCCGTCATGTCCTGACGTTCTGATCATCTCAGTTAGGCAACAGAGTAGGTACAGTACACAAACAAATTATCTTGAACGACCAATCAACTCCTACGGCTTGCTATTATGAGTCCCAAGTTATCCTGGAATTATGCAATAAGGGATTCCTCAGTTCTTACTATGTACGAGCAAGGCTAGTCTATCCAGTCAATCAATTGCGCCAATCATGTAATTAGACGAGTCCCAGCGGGACGCCCGTCGTTAATATAGCATGTACAATTTAATAATATAAGCAGATACCGTTCCCTGCCCGTGTGACAGATTTACAGTATCTGTGGAAACCAGCCGGCCTGTCAGGCACTACTAGTCCCAAGAGGGCTGCCATGTAAGAACTCAGGAATCCATTCTCTCTATGCCATCATTATTTTATTTAACTTAAAGCCTCTATGTTAAGCGAAATCCCATGCCGTGGATCATGGTCATTCAAATGAGTACTTTTGTACGGGGTACGATATGCGCAACTCTACAACGATACCCGTGCGGCTATATTGTAGGTCTTACATAGCGTAATGCAACAATCAAATCTAACCACGGAGTAATCATGCCTTGACCATAAAGTACACATACTGTTTTGTAAGATAAATAAATAACTAAATAAATAAATAAATAATTTGAAACCTGCATGTGCCTGTATGCCAATATTCGGGATCGGCTAATCGATTGCAATAGTTCATTACATGAACGTGTCTCATTCATTCAATTCAATAAGACGACTAGCCAGTCTCTTAGTTCCAACTAGGAACGCATGATCAATTATTAGTCAATGTCACAATCATTATCAATGGTGACAAGGCATGAAAATCAAATAGTATTCAGTGGGGTCGAGTCTATAACTCCTCAGAGTTAAGTTCCAGCCTTACTGGGTATCCATGGATCAATCAAGACACATGACACATTCCACATAACAATCTGTATTATCAATATTAACCTATCATGATTTATCAAGTTCATGCAAAAAGGCGTAAGGATATAATAGAAGAATTATCATGCCATCATTAAATGAATAAGTTATAGAACAAATAGTAACACCCAGGTTAGAAAGTCACGCCAAGTCTAGTAGGTTATACTAAGGCCAACAAGTCACGCCAACAAGTCCCGCTAAGACCAATAAGTCACGCCAACAAGTCTAGTCGGAGTGAGCGTGAAAAGTGGTAAGAAATTTACGTTGGCACGCACAGTGTTAGCGTGAAGGGAAATTCACGCACTCAATCGTGAGCGTGAAAAGTGAGCGTGGAAAATGGGCGTAAAAGGTAAGTGTGAAAAGTGATAAGAAATTCACGCACACATGCAAAGATGGTACGTAACTCAAAATTCACGCTGACATGTAAGGACGTGTGTGTGACTAAAAATTCACGCAAACACGTAAAGACGTGTATGTGACTGAAAATTCACGCACTCATGCAAAGATGTGTGCATGACTGAAAATTCACGCACGCTCGTCAAGACGTGAGTGTGACTAAAAATACACGCTGGCACGTAGGAACGTGAGCGTGACTAAAATTCACGCAGATACGTAATAACGTGAGCGTGACTAAAAATACACGCAGACACATAATAACGTGTACGTGACTCAGGAACCTTCGTCCCAAGCCAGAAATGAAGTTCCCATGGTTTAGAACCCATGGACAACCGAAAATATACGCCAAGTTGGGAGATCAAACCCATGAACAACCGAGAAAAACAACAACTTAGATCTAGAAGAAACAAGCCAAAGAAATCAAAAATGCCAAGTACTAAACTCTCTCAGGATCATGAGAGGAAGAATAATGAACCATAAAAATGGTTCTCCAAGCAAGAAGCAAGATTGTACTTGCCTGCTGCTACTGCTGGTAGGTGGAGAAGTGATGAGAGGAAGAAGAAGAAGTAATGGTGAAGGAGAGTAATGAGGAGAGAGAAGGGGATGGAAGCTTTAAATAGGGAAGGGTGGTAGGTGGGGTTATTGGGTCGGGTCCAACCAATGCAACCCGAAAGCAAAGCAGAGGTTAAAAGCAGAAAATAAAATACAGAAATAAATACAGGAATAAAATTGCAGGAAATAAAATACAGAAAATTAATTAACATGAATTTAAAGGAATTTAAATACAGGATAATACATGATAAATACTAAATAAATATACATGAGTTGTACATGTATAAAAATATGCATTCTTGTATAAAAATACGTATTCCGGGAATGGGGAGTGACATCTCTACCCACCTTAGAAAAATTCCGTCCTCGGAATTTCAAATCCAAGCAGGTAAAAATATCGGAGCTAAACTACTACAAGCAATTCTAGTGAGCAAGCAATCATTTTACCATATCAAAAGCAAGTACTATATATGTAAATTCATCAATCCATGATATCAAGTAGCTCTACCCATAAGGTGATAAGCATGAAGAATCAGGACAATCAAGGTATACAGAAAGAGATATACCTTGTGAGTCAAATAGGTGTGGATACCGTGATCGGATATCATCCTCACGTTCCCACGTTGACTCTCCCAAGGAGTGATGACCCCAAGCAACACGGACAAGACTAATTGTTCGGTTCTTGAGTATCTTCTCTATTCGGTCCAAAATGGACACAGGCTGTTCCTCGTAAGACAGGTTGGTACCAACAACCAGCTCAGAGTGATCGAGGACATGGCTTGGGTCCGATACATACCTACGTAACTGAGATACATGAAACATGTCATGCACCTCTCGTAACGAAGGTGGCAGGGATAAACGATAAGCAACATCGTCTACCCGATCAAGGATAACAAATGGGCCCACGTACCACAGACTCAATTTCCTACGAACGCCAAATCTAATAACCCTACGAGTAGGTGAGATCCGCAAGAATACGTGGTCCCCAACAGAGAACTCTAACGGCCTACAATGCTGGTCCGCCCAATGACGATGCCGGTCCTGCGCAACTCGAAGTCGTTCTCTAATTCCCTTAACCACTTCAACCGTCTGAACAATCATTTCCGGGCCTAACATCTTCCTCTTCCCGATATCATCCCATGCAAGCGGTGACCTGTACTTCTTACCATATAATGCTTCGAATGGTGCCATCTGGATACTGGCTTGATAACTATTATTGTACGAGAACTCGACCAAGTGTAGGTGACTCTCCCAAGACCCTCCAAAATCTGGAGTGCAAACTCGCAACATGTCTTCTAAAGTCTGAATCATTCTTTCTGATTGCCCATCCGTCTGCGGATGGTAAGCCGTGCTAAATCTTAACTTGGTACCCGGACTATGATGTAAGCTCTTCCAGAAATGTGATGTAAAGCGGGTATCTCGATCCGACACAATGCTGACAGGGACTCCATGCTGCCTGACTATCTGTTGCATATACAACTCCGCTAACTTTTCTGTAGATTGCCTTACTCTGAAAGGAAGAAAGTGTGCTACCTTCGTAAGCCGATCTACGATTACCCAAATAGCATCCTTACCACTTGGTGATCTCGGTAAACCGGTCACAAAGTCTATTGTAATATGCTTCCATTTCCATTCCGAAATAGGAAGCGATTGCAATAACCCAGCTGGCCTCTGCTGTTCTGCCTTCACTTGCTGACATACCAAGCAACGGAAAACAAATCTAGCTATCTCCTTCTTCATCCCGTTCTACCAAAAATGCTGCTTGATATCTTGGTACATCTTGGTCCCTCCAGGGTGAATAGAATACTAAGAACTGTGAGCTTCTGGCATAACCTCCTGTCTGATATCTCCACTAGGCACACATAGACGTGATCCAAACCTAAGTGTACCATCTTCATGAATTCTCATCTCCTTCCTGAGTCCTGACTCACACTCTGCCCTAAGCTTCTGAATCCTTGGGTCTTGTGCCTGAGCTGCCTTGATCCTGTCTACCAAATCGGATTGAACTTGCAGACTTGTTAGAACTCCTACATCACTAGAAAGTATAACTTCGATGTCCATCTCCTGAAGGTCTTCTAAGATATGCCTCTGTGTTGTTAACATAAATATGCCGCCTCTTCTGCTAAGAGCGTCTGCTACTACATTAGCCTTGCCTGGGTGATACTGAAGCTCCACGTTATAATCCTTGATCAACTCCAGCCATCTTCTCTGCCTCATGTTTAGTTCCTTCTGAATAAAGATGTACTTCAGACTTTTATGGTCTGTGTACATTTCCACTCGGTCATCATATAAGTAATGCCTCCATAGCTTCAGAGCAAACACTACTGCCGCTAACTCCAAATCATGAGTTGGGTAATTCTTCTCGTGGTCCCGAAGCTGCCTAGATGCGTATGCTATCTCCTTCCCATGCTGCATAAGGACACATCCAAGTCCTTTACCTGACGTATCACAATATACTGTAAAACCTCCGGGTCCAACTGGCAATGTAAGAATAGGTGCTGATATCAACTTCTGCTTCAAAGTCTCAAATGATGCCTGACATTCTGCCGACCAAACGAATGGTACATCCTTCCAGGTCAAGCGGGTCATGGGTGCTGAAAGCCTTGCAAAGTCTGACACAAACCTTCTATAATATTCTGCCAATCCCAAGAAGCTCCGCACATCTGCTACGGTCTTGGGTACTGGCCAACTCTCTACTGCTTCTACCTTCTTGGGATCTACTGCTACTCCAGCTCCTGATATGATGTGACCCAAAAATGAAATATGATCCGACCAAAACTCACACTTGCTGAGCTTGGCATACAACTGGTTCTCTCTCAGAACCTGTAACACTTTCCTGAGGTGGTCTTCATGCTCCTCTTCACTAGCAGAGTATACGAGAATGTCGTCGAGAAACACAACGATAAACTGGTCTAAGTATGGCATAAAGATACGATTCATCAAATCCATGAATATTGCTGGAGCATTGGTCAAACCAAATAGCATTACTAAGAACTCATAATGCCCATACTTCGACCTGAATGCTGTCTTGGGAATATCTTCCTTCCAAACCCTCCTGATGGTACCCTGAACGAAGATCTATCTTGGAGAAAACTCTAGCTTTGCTCAACTGATCAAATAAGTCGTCGATCCTGGGTAATGGGTACTTGTTCTTCACTGTTGCCGCGTTAAGCTTCCTGTAGTCAATGCACAATCTGGATGATCCATCCTTCTTCCCCACAAGTACCACTGGTGCTGCCCATGGTGATATGCTAGCTTGGATGAACTTCTTCTCCTTCAGTTCCTCTATGTGCGGATATACCTTGGCCTGCTCTGAATCCGACATTCTGTAAACCCGATCTGATATTGGTTTAGTTCCTGGTGCCAATTCTATACTGAACTTAATATCTCTAATCGGTGGTAGCCCTGGAAGTTCTTCAGGAAATACGTCTAGAAACTCTTCAACTACCTTCGGAATCTGAACTTCTTCCATTTCCGTTATTACTCCCTGCTCTTGCTGAGTTGCCCCTGATCTGACTAAGGTGAATCTCTTCATGCCTGGAATATCAAAAGATACACTCCTTCTATGACAATCTATTGTCGCATGACTGTCTTTCAGCCAGTCCATGCCTAAGATAACGTCAAAATTTCCAACAGAAAATTCTATCAACCGGGCGGGTAAGGAATGCCCGCAAACTACAACGCTACATGCTAAAATAACTCTACTGACTCCTACGAGCCCATTACCAGTGAGTATATTCAACCTCCCTGGCAATGCCTCGAACTCCATTCCTAGCCATGTCGCAAATTGTGCAGATATAAATGAATGGGATGCTCCCGAATCAAACAATGCTACTGCGGGATATGAGACGACGAGAATGTTACCTGCCACAACATCTCCCGATGCCAATGCCTCCTCTAAGGACAGAGTGAATGCTTCCCTCGACCTCCTTGCTGGTTCCCATGCTGCGGCCTAGCCTGATGCTGCTGCTGGCCCCTTCCTTGATGATGCTAGGGTGGTCTATGCTGGTCTTGCTGCATCGACGGCCCCTGCTGCCGAAACATCTGAGCCTGCGGTATTAACGGACGCTGTACCAACGGCCTTACTGCCATCGCTGGTCCTCGATACTGGCCTGCCCCTGGTGCTGGCAGAGCAGGAAACTGTTGCCCTGGTCCTCCTGACCTCGAATTCATGGGACATGTGGTAACCCGATGGTCTGGTTTTCCACATATCAGACACAGTCCATTCAATGTCCGACACACATCTCTAGTGTGTCCCATCTTCCCATAATAAGTACAGCCCACCGGGGGTTGCTGATTCTTCCTCTGTTGCTGTTGCTGCTGCCTGGGTGGTGGTGCTGGTCCTCGTATCGCCACATCGTGGATACGAATGCCAGCGGATGGTGCTGCTGTTCGGGGCGCTGCTCCCCCTCCTCCTTCAATCTGACTGTGGGATCTCTTCTGACCCCCAATCCTAGCCGCAAGCCTCTGAATGGTGATCTCATGCCTTCGAGTTGCCGTCAATACTTCATCAAAAGTTTGGTAATTGTGCCCCTCTATCAATTGCAAGAGTTCAAGATGAAACCCTTGCTGAAACCTCATGGCCCTCTGGCTCTCTGTTGCTACCATCTCTGGGGCGAATCTACTCAATCTGCAGAACCCCGCTGCATAAGCATCTACAGTCTTGCCGGCCTGCCTGAGGCTGATAAACTTCTGTTGTAGCTCAAACCGTGCCACAACTCCATAGTACTTGGTCTTGAATCTTGCAGTAAAATTGTCCCAAGCCACAGGACGTCTGATGCCCACTTCCTCTGATTCCCACCAATCATGTGCGAGATCCTGAAGTAACAACTTCACTAGATCCACACGTTCTTCTGCTGGTACCTTAGTTGCTGTCAGAATAGCCTCAATATCCTTAAGCCATGCATCTGCTGAGATGGCATCCTCCGTGCCCTCGAAACGGTAGGGGTTGTACTTGTAAAACCTGGCTGATGCTCCTGAATCAGTCCTCACTCCTCTTTCCAAAGCCGTCTGTAATCCTTGGTTGAGCAACACATTATGCTCTTGTAGCTGAGTGTGCATGCGTTGCTAGGCCAACATCTGATGTTGCTGAGTAGCCATCATTCCTCTCATGATCTCCAGAAGGGCTGGTGTGTCCACTTCCACAGGGGTAGGTGGAACTATGGTTGGTGTTGGAACCTCCGGATACTGCGGTTCAGCTGCTGGTTCTACTATCACTTCTTCTTGGATAGTCTCCTGAGGTGAGACTGGCCCTTGTTGCTGACCAACCTGGTCATGTTGCCCATATTGCCCTTGTTGCTGCTGCCCAGCTCTGACCGATGCGGACGAAGTACCCCTAAGAAAAGGGACAAGAGAACAATCAAACAACCGGACATGAAGGATCAATGAAGTCAAAGGATACCGGAATGTCAAGCAAGGGTTGAGAATAACGAATCATGAGATCAAAGGGGAACACGTGTGATTGAGACATCCTATAAATCAAAACACCCCACAAGTCTGAAATCAGACCTGCATGGGCCACCACTAAAACCTTGTCACGCCCTAGAACCAGAATACTGGAGAGCGGGGGAATGACTCAGCCAGCTACGTACTACGGGTAGATGAATACCGTATAATATGATCAATGCTGTCTAACCAGACGAGGGGGTGCATACTACATGAAAGTCTTACTATGGTCACTTCATATCTATTATCTCAATCATTCAAACAAGAAGCAAAAATAGAGAACATGTAAGATAAAGCAGTAAGGCGTCCCAAACGCTCAGTCAAAATGTTCTTGAGATCTGGCTTTACAAAATATAGCCAGATGGTATAGTAACATATACACAATTGTTATCAGCTGTAGTTTATAATTATGTAAAAGTAAGTGCAAGACAATCCGACTAACATGTCGGTGCCAAACGGCTAAGTATGAAGTAAATAACAAAACGAATGGTGAAGTAAGGAACCCACTCGAGTCCTCCTGCGATCATTCCCCTAGTATTGACCATCTTGGAGGTAGAAGTAAGCTGGATCCTCGAGGACTGGCTCTAAATCTGGCCATGCAAAACCAGAGAGGTTAGACCTCTAATAGCAAGTACCACAAGGAAGGACGATATGAAGGATTAAACCAGTAAGTAAGAGAATATAATAATAGATCTCTGCTTTCTACTAGGATTCACATAACATCACGATACTTCGAACCAACCTCCCAACCAAACAAGGACAGAAGTTGGCCCGTCATGTCCTGACTTCTGATCATCTCAGTTAGGCAACAGAGTAGGTACAGTACACAAACAAATCATCTTGAACGGCCAATCAACTCCTACGGCTTGCTATTGTGAGTCCCAAGTTATCCTGGAATTATGCAATAAGGGATTCCTCAGTTCTTACTATGTGCGAGCAAGGCTAGTCTATCCAGTCAATCAATTGCGCCAATCATGTAATTAGACGAGTCCCAGCGGGACGCCCGCCGTTAATATAGCATGTACAATTTAATAATATAAGCAGATACCGTTCCCTGTCCGTGTGACAGATTTACAGTATCTGTGGGAACCAGCCGGCCTGTCGGGCACTACTAGTCCCAAGAGGGCTGCCATGTAAGAACTCGGGAATCCATTCTCTCCATGCCATCATTATTTTATTTAACTTAAAGCCTCTATGTTAAGCGAAATCCCATGCCGTGGATCATGGTCATTCAAATGAGTACTTTTGTACGGGGTACGATATGCGCAACTCTACAACGATACCCGTGCGGCTATGTTGTAGGTCTTACATAGCGTAATGTAACAATCAAATCTAACCACGGAGTAATCATACCTTGACCATAAAGTACACATGTTGTTTTGTAAGATAAATAAATAACTAAATAAATAAATAAATAATTTGAAACCTGCATGTGCCTGTATGCCAATATTCGGGATCGGCTAATCGATTGTAATAGTTCATTACATGAACGTGTCTCATTCATTCAATTTAATAAGACGACTAGCCAGTCTCTTAGTTCCAACTAGGAACGCATGATCAATTATTAGTCAATGTCACAATCATTATCAATGGTGACAAGGCATGAAAATCAAATAGTATTCAGTGGGGTCGAGTCTATAACTCCTCAGAGTTAAGTTCCAGCCTTACTGGGTATCCATGGATCAATCAAGACACATGACACATTCCACATAACAATCTGTATTATCAATATTAACCTATCATGATTTATCAAGTTCATGCAAAAAGGCGTAAGGATATAATAGAAGAATTATCATGCCATCATTAAATGAATAAGTTATAGAACAAATAGTAACACCCAGGTTAGAAAGTCACGCCAAGTCTAGTAGGTTATACTAAGGCCAACAAGTCACGCCAACAAGTCCCGCTAAGACCAATAAGTCACGCCAACAAGTCTAGTCGGAGTGAGCGTGAAAAGTGGTAAGAAATTCATGTTGGCACGCACAGTGTGAGCGTGAAGGGAAATTTACGCACTCAATCGTGAGCGTGAAAAGTGAGCGTAGAAAATGGGCGTGAAAGGTAAGTGTGAAAAGTGATAAGAAATTCACGCACGCATATAAAGATGGTGCGTAACTCAAAATTCATGCTGACATGTAAGGACGTGTGCGTGACTAAAAATTCACGCAAACACGTAAAGACGTGTGTGTGACTGAAAATTCACGCACTCATGCAAAGATGTGTGCGTGACTGAAAATTCACGCACGCTCGTGAAGACGTGAGCGTGACTAAAAATACACGCTGGCACGTAGGAACATGAGCGTGACTAAAATTCACGCAGACACGTAATAACGTGAGCGTGACTAAAAATACACGCAGACATGTAATAACGTGTGCGTGACTCAGGAACCTTCGTCCCAAGCCAGAAATGAAGTTCCCATGGTTCAGAACCCATGGACAACCGAGAATACACGCCAAGTTGGGAGATCAAACCCATGAACAACCGAGAAAAACAACAACTTAGATCTAGAAGAAACAAGCCAAAGAAATAAAAAATGCCAAGTACTAAACTCTCTCAGGATCATGAGAGGAAGAATAATGAACCATACAAATGGTTCTCCAAGCAAGAAGCAAGATTGCACTTGCCTGCTGCTACTGCTGGTAGGTGGAGAAGTGATGAGAGGAAGAAGAAGAAGTAATGGTGAAGGAGAGTAATGAGGAGAGAGAAGGGGATGGAAGCTTTAAATAGGGAAGGGTGGTAGGTGGGGTTATTGGGTTGGGTCCAACCAATGCAACCCGAAAGCAAAGCAGAGGTTAAAAGCAGGAAATAAAATGCAGAAATAAATGCAGGAATAAAATTGCAGGAAATAAAATGCAAAAAATTAATTAACATGAATTTAAAGGAATTTAAATACAGGATAATACATGATAAATACTAAATAAATATACATGAGTTGCACATGTATAAAAATACGCATTTTTGTATAAAAATACGCATTCCGGGAACGGGGAGTGACATGTACCGTCTTCATGGATACATAACTCTGGCCTTCTTTCTGCTTCACACTCTGCTCTGAGTCGCTGGATCTTGGAATCTGTTGACTGCGCCACCCGGATTCTCTCAACTATGCTGGACTGAACCTGTAGACTGGCCATCAATGCAACGCTGGTTGGAAGAACCACTTCAATTCCCATCTTCTGAAGATCTGCCAATAATTCTGGTTGCGCCGTCAGGAGATAAACTTTGGCTCTCCTGCTCAATACATCTGCTACAACGTTGGCCTTCCCGGAATGATACTGCAAATCCATATCATAATCCACCAGTAGCTCGAGCCATCTTCTCTGCCGCATATTAAGGTCCTTCTGGGTGAAAACATACTTCAGGCTCTTATGATCAGTAAAGATCTCCACTCTATCTCCGTACAAGTAGTGTCTCCACAACTTCAAAGCAAACACTACCGCCGCCAATTCCAAGTCATGGGTCGGGTAATTCTTCGCATGATCACACAGTTGACGTGACGCATAAGATATTACCTTCCTATGCTGCATCAAGACACACCCCAATCCTCTGCCTGAAGCGTCGTAATAAACTGTGAATCCTCCGGTCCCATCTGGAAGGGTGAGAATGGGAGCCGTTATCAAACCTCGCTTCAACTTCTCAAATGATTTCTGACACTCTGCTGTCCAAACAAACGGCACATCCTTGCGGGTCAACTGGGTCATCGGCGCTGAAATCCTTACGAAATCTGAAACGAACTGCCGGTAGTAGCCGACCAATCCAAGGAAGCTGCGAACCTCTGCCACTGAGCTGGGTACCGACCATGACTCGATAGCCACAATCTTCTGGGGATCCACTTCCACTCCTCCTCGGGTAATGATATGACCCAAGTACGAAATGCGATCGAGCCAGAACTCGCATTTACTGAACTTGGCGTACAACTGATGCTCCCTAAGCGTCTGGAGGACGACTCTGAGATTTTGCTCATGCTCTGCTTCACTCTTGCTGTAGACCAGGATGTCATCTAGGAACACGATCACAAATTGATCCAAGTAAGGCATAAAAATGTGATTCATGAGGTCCATGAATACGGCCGGCACATTGGTCGCTCCAAAGGGCATAACAAGGAACTCCCAATGTCCATACCTCGATCTGAATGCTGTCTTCGGGATGTCCTGCTCTCTGACTCTGATCTGGTGGTATCCCGACCGCAAATCGATCTTCGATAACACTGAAGCCCCTCTGAGCTGATCAAACAAGTCATCTATCCTCGGAAGAGGGTATCTGTTCTTGATTGTCGCCGAATTCAATGTACGATAATCGACACATAGCCTGGACGTACCATCCTTCTTTTTCACAAGAAGCATCGGGGCTTCCCAAGGCGATCCACTCGTACGGATGAATCCCTTGGTCCTCAGTTCTTCAATCATCTTGCATAAAATCTCCAACTCTGAAGGCGCCATCCTGTAGACTCGCTCTGATACTGGTGCTGTCCCGGGAATCAAGTCTATAGTGAACTCAATCTCCCGTTCCGGCGGCATCCCTGGAAGCTCCTCTGGAAAGACATCTGGAAACTCTTCAACTATCCGGGGTAACTGTACTACTGCTACTGCCATCCGCAATGCTGGGGAAGACGGCTCCACTGTGCCTCTAGAAAACGAAAACTCTGGCTCGCCGGGGATACTAAAGACAACTCTGCCAATATGGCAGTCTATCCTAGCATACTGGTTCCTCAACCAATCCATGCCTAGGACTACATCATAGTCTGCCATAGGAAACTCTATAAATCTAGCGGGAAACTCCCTACCGCTAACTACGACCCGACACGAGGAAAACACTCGATCTACTCCCACAAGGCCATTACCAGTTAGAATATTGAGCCTCACTGATAATGACTCGGGTTCCAATCCTATCCGTATCGCGAATCGTGCAGACATGAATGAATGCGATGCACCAGAATCAAATAATACAGACGCTGGAGAGGAGTTGACGAGAATAGTACCTGCCACAACCTCACCTGGTGCAACTTCTTCTTCCATAGCCATCATCATGGCCTGACCTTGTCCTCTGGCTGCTGGTCCCCTCTGCTGGAAACCTCTCTGCCTATTCTGGGTCTGAGCTTGGGCTTGTGCATACTGCTGGGGTGTTGTTGCTGGAATGCCTGAGACTGAGGCGGCAAGGGCCTCGAAGACTGATACTGCTGCTGCTGAACTGGTACTGGGGCCGGTCCTCTCACCGAAGAGCTAGAAGGATTGGATGCTGATGAACCACCCCTATTCGGGCAAGCCCCTATCCTATGATCTGCTGCTCCATACGCCAGCCACAATCCCTGCGCCCTGCGACAGTCTGCCACCACATGTCCTGGCTTCCCGCAATGAGAACATCCCATCGCGGAAGTCTGCTTCTGCTTCTGCTGCTGCGGGTACATCGGGGTCGAATGCTGAACCGACGTTACTGAGGCCGCCCGACTCGGAGTTCCAATGGTCAATCCTCTAGCTGCCGGGGCTGGAGCTGATGATTGGTGCATCTGACTGTGGGACCGCTTCCTACCTTCGGTCCTATCTACGATCCTCTGGGAGGTGTACTCATGCCTCCTAGCTGCTCTCAAGATTGCATCGAACGTCTGGTGCTCGAACTGTTCTACCGCCAACAAGATCTCCAAATACAGCCCCTGCTGGAACCGCTGGGCCCTATCAAACTCGGTCGCCACCAAGGTGGGGGCAAACCTACTGAGCCTAGAAAACTCCGATGCATAACTGTCGACTGTTCTGCCTCCTTGCTTCAAGTTGGTAAATCTGGTCTGCAGGTCGTACCGAGCCACAGCATCGAAATACTTCGTCTGGAATCTCTCTCTAAACACTGCCCAAGCAATGGGTGCCACTAATCCCATGGCTTGCGCCGCCAACCAATTGCGAGCCAAGTCCAACAACTGCAGGCGTACCACCGCCACCTTCTCATTCTCGGGTGTCCTAGCTGCTTCCAGAATCACCTCGGTATCCTGAAGCCATGCATCTGCGGCAATCGCATCCTCGGTGCCGTCGAAGAAAGGAGGGTTCAATCTCTTGAAGCTGTTCGCCGCCTGGTTCCCTGGATGTCCGCCTCAGGTCAAAACATCTTGAACTGTCTGGTATAGGGCGTCGCTTCGACGATCCTGGGAAGCTATCAAAGTTCTGATGAGGCCTACTAAGGTACCATCATCTGGCTCTACGGGATGGACGGGCCGAACTGGTGACTCTCCTCCAGTAGGCACAACTCTGGAGGCTACTCCAGAATGCTGGGCTTGATCTCCGGGTTGTTGCTGATCCACGGGACGTGCTCCACCTTGCTGATCGGCTGGGTCAGGTACAGTACCGCTGAGGAAGACGACACAGGGAAACAATAAGGAAGGACCAGGACAGATCAACGATACAAGCATGTAATCAGGGCAAGAATTTCAGGGATTTAAAAATACGGGCGGAGATCAAGGGCGAATACTGATTGAGACATCTATTCGGTAAACCCTCACATTTCTTGATTGACAAGACCTGCATGGGCCACCACTTAAACCATGTCACGCCCCAGAACCAGAATACTGGAGAGCGGGGGCAGACATAGCCAGCTACGTATATTGAAATGGAAACCACCTCGATATACGGTCACGGCTGTCAAGATATATGAGGGTTTACTACAAGCCAACAGTCTCTTATGGTCATGAACAAGCCTAATATCTCAATCACAAGCAAGTAAGTAAGGTCGCAAGATGTATGATCATTAAATATACAATAATAAGGCGTCCCAAATATTACATATTCAGCTGATCATGAAGCTAGTCGTTACAAAATGTTAGGACTAGCAAGAGTTTAGTCGTACATGATCAACCCTAAGATTTGTTAATCATGTTTACAGCCCGTAGGCAGACAGAAAGTAAAAGTGCATCGAGCTAACAGGTGCTCGTGGGGTAAACACCTCAAAAGAATAATTTTACAGTAGAGTGAGCAAAACAAAATAGAAAACCCACTCGTAGCCCGGGTTCCTTCTAGTCGCCACCATTGGGCTGAAAGCTTGGTAGATCCTCGGGAGCTGCTCCGAAATCTGGCCACACAAAACCAGCTGGGTCAACCCCAGAAAGAGCAAGTGCCACAAGGGGGCCACGAAATAAGAACAAAAGCCAGAAATCAGCACAAGAAAATCTAATATTAAAATTAAAACTTACGAAAACATGGCAGGGTGATATACGACTAGATAACCATGGAACTATTCCGATAGCCAGGTTACAACCTGTAAACCAAACAAGGACCGGGGTTGTAACCCTTCGTCTGAACAGAACTTGGTTTCCCACCATTTATCGGCAAGATAATAATGCAAGAAATCAAGGCAGGGAGCAATCTTGTACTGGATCAAGACATGGCTAAACTGGTTATAACTCATTCAATCAATCACGGCCAAACAGACGCTACGGCTTACTACTTTAACTAACTAGGGTTATCACAGGCCTAATTACTAACAAGATGCAGTGAGATGATTCTACAGCCACAAGCCCTGCAGACCATCCAGGTTATCCAGGTCGAAAATTAGGGATTGAATTCAGGTGGGTACATCGCCCGGAAGACAAATGTACCCTTAGGTGACTTAGAGGGTGCAACACGCGACGGTGTGCTAGAAATGTGCCCTACTCGACGGCAGGCTACAGATCCCAAGAGCGCCCAGGTAACGGGATTGCCTGTAGCTGTGTCATCTCTTCATGACTACTGTGTTATTCTAGTTATTAACCTTAATCTATTTTAGTAGGTACTCCTGACCGTGGTACTCAGAAGTCCCATCCTAGACATGATGCAAGACAGGACCAGTGGATTTAACAAGCAAGCAAGAAAGAACTACCCACGGGGTCAAGGCAAGTCAAGTTAATTAGCCGTCGCAACAGCATTAAGATAAATCATGTCAGGGTACTTGTCGGGAGTGCGCCACGACGGGCCACTATCATGTCAGGTTGGTCATGTCAGGAGTGCACCACTACGGGTCACTGTCGTGTTATGCTAGTTCCTTGTCATACCATGCCATGTACAATAGTCATTCCAACATATTAAGTAAAATCAAGTTCTTGACAAAAGGCGTAAGGATATAAAATGGGCATAAAATATCTAATAAAATATCAATATACCGGGCTATAGAAGAGCCAAGCTTAAAGAAATAAGACCAAAACTCCAAGAGCCAATGGGTTAAGCAAGGGGTTCAGGGTGCAGCGTACGCACAAGGGCACGCACAGCGTACGCACGAAAGCACGCACGCAGGAGAGCTAAAGTATGCACGCAGGAGAGCTGCATACGAGAAAAGTCATGCACGCAGGAGAGCTGCGTATGAGAAAAGTCACGTACGCAGGAGGGCTGTGTACGAGAAAAGTCACGCACACAGGAGAGCTGCGTACGAGAAAAGTCACGCACGCAGGAGAGCTGCGTACGAGAAAAGTCACGCACACAGGAGAGCTGCGTACGAGAAAAGTCACGCACGTAGGAGAGCTGCGTACGCGTAAAAACACGCACGCAGAGGAAAGGGTCTTCTTCTCCATGGCTGAGAAGAAGCTCCCATGGCTCCCAAAATTTCAAAGCATCACAACTTGGCCATCCGAACTCCAAATCCGGATTTCCAAAGTTCCAACCAGGGTGGAATGGAATTCTTCCACAAGGAAACATCAAAACTCATAAAAATCCAACCTAAATAGATCAAAACCATGCAAAACCGAAAATAGGGAAAACTTAGATCTAGAACAATGGAGACTCCAAATCACAAAACTAAGTTCTAATGTTGATCACCATGTCCTAATCTATCAAATGGACAAATAAAAGAGGGTCCTCATGTAGTGGCAAGGTGCACTTGCCTAAGGGTTGGTGTTGTGTAGAGGAAGGAGAAGAGTGTTGTGTAGAGGAAGGAAAAAAAAATTAATGGAGGTTTATGAGGAGAGAGAAAAAGTTGGTGGAGTTTTAAAGAGGGTGGGATGTGGTGTGTTGAGGGTGGAGCATAGGCTAAGGTGTGCCAATATACATTAAACCAAACCAAACCAACCCAAACCAATTAAAACCGAGCCATGCCAAAACCCAAAATACGAGAAATACCGAAATTCCATAAGTTGAGAAAAAAATAAAAATACATGCCAAAATCCAGATACGAGCATAAATACGAAATACAGGAAATACGGGAAATGAGGGTGACAGCCAAGAAGATTACTTAAATTTCCTCTTCTGTACCCTCGGAAACGCAGCCCACGCAGGACGCTAAGACAGAACCTGCTGCGGAGGATGTGATAGAAGAATCGGCAGCTAAACCATCTACCGATCGAACAACACTGGCTGCCGAGGATCCTTCCATGGTAGTGGATGAGCATGCTGAACCATCCATACCTGCTGACATAGAGATGATTCCGCTGACGGCCGATGATATGCAGGTAATCAGTCAACCTGCGGTAGAGGCCGAGATTCAAACTAAAATAGCTGATGACTTACTGGTTTCGAGAGAATCAGTGAAGGAAGCAACCACTCTCGAGCCACCTGCTGATTTAGCTTTGATTAATGTTTCGAAGAGCGACAAGGGTGAAGAAGAACAGGTTGACTATGAACCTTCGTTTCATTCCT
Source organism: Iris pallida (assembly GCA_029216955.1). Lineage (NCBI taxonomy): Eukaryota > Viridiplantae > Streptophyta > Magnoliopsida > Asparagales > Iridaceae > Iris > Iris pallida. The sequence continues at coordinate 3,897,535 of JANAVB010045020.1, forward strand.
TTGAAGATGAGGATATGGAGATTGAAGATGAGTCACCAACTGAAATCCATATCGACGAACTGAAGACGGCCGGCCAACATTCAGAGTTGACTCCAGAGCCAGAGAACCTTCTAGAAATAAAGCCCATGTTCCGAGCACCTCTGGGACAGGAAGTAGTGAAATGAAACCAGTGTCAGAAGACACTTTGAATAGACTACGAGCAGGGCTGAATGATCCTAAAGAAACAGAGTACGAGCCAACTTTAGGTAATATTTTATCCAGCAAAGTTTTGTCTTTTTTTACTTTATTGTCTTTAATTTTGATCAAGCTTCTTTGATTCCAAAAGTTGTAGGAACTACACCAGCGATGAGCTCGACTCATGCTCCATCTGTTCGGACTGATGTTGGTGAAGGAAGTTTACATTTACCAAGTTCTCCAAAAGCACATACTTCTGTTTCCAGAATAGAGCCCATTCCAGCTTCTTCCTTCACAATGGCAGCAACTTCTGGTTTTGAAACGGGAATAGCAAGGACCATGGCGATGTATTCAGATATTATCTATTCATATCTGGATACATTCTCCAGGCGATTTATGAAGGACGAGACTATGCCTTTTTCCAATCTCCGAACGACGATTAATTTCCCGCTTTTAGCTCTACGACAGGCTGGTTATGAGACTCAGTGTACTTTCTTTGAGCATCTCCTAGACGATTTGGAAGTAACCATCCACAAATACTGGGAAATCAAGAAAAAAATATTAAATCCTTGACCGTGGCTGAGATTGCTCAACTGGAACGTGAAGCTCAAACCCAGCAGGCTGCTTTGAAAGAATTCCTCGCTTTGTCATCTGAGAATTTAATGGCGAAGGATGAGGAAATAGTAACAACTCGTCAGAAGATAGAACGTCTGAAAACAGAGGAAATATCTAGACCTGAAGAACTCCAGAAACTAAAGAAAGAATTAGCTCGTCTCCAGGAGCGCATTGCATCCGTAGAAAAAGAGCAATCTGATATTATTGCTACTCGTATAGCTGAAGCCACCCGCTATCAAGTTCTACAGCAAGAGCGGGAACAGATGCAAGCTGAGCAGATAGAAGAAACTAATCGTCGTATTTCTGTTGTCATTAATTTTGACCAACAGATGGTTGCAATTGAAGCAACAGAGCGAATTCGTAAAGTTCATGAAGAGAAGATGATATGTACTTGCTCTTATTCAAGATAATTACTCCTTCTATTCAATAGATTTTTTACTGAGGAAATGATCACTTTGACCTGATTTCGATTTTGTGTATGATGTTTTTGTAGAAAATATGTTCAGAGGTAAATAATACATGACATATTTTAATAGAATAAAATATACAAATAAATTTTGTAATTTCATCAGATGATATTAAACCAAAAATTAGTTTAATACTGATTAGAGAAAACAGAATTCAGATATAAAGATATCTTTGAACTCAATTTTCCATGATCTTTGGACTCGGAAATCAAAAGACTAGATATCATTTTCATATATAGAAAATATGATACTGAGATAGAAAATTCAGAGGTAATATGGACGTGATTTTCTATATGAGATCTTTATTAAATCCACTGGGGATCTAATAAGACAGAATATCAAATTCTCTGGGAAGATGATATGTGGTAGAATATCAATTTCCGCTGGGGATAACGATATCGAGACGACTTTTTGTGGGGAAGAATAAACTCTGATTTTATATTTGCTGGGGAATAATCGCAGCAGATGAAAATATTATATTAACGAGATTTATACATAATATTTCTTTAAGAATTTGCCGTTGATAGGCATCATCGTGACTTTACCATCCATAGAGGTAAGCTGATATGCTCCGTTAGAGAATACTTTGTTTACGATGAATGGGCCTTCCCATTTCGCGTCGAACTTGCCTTTGCTCATATGTGTCATAGTCATCGGACGTCTGACGGTAAGAACAAGTTCTTCTTTCCGATATGCTCTGACTTTCACCTTCCGGTTAAAAGCTTTTGAAATTCGGGCCTGATACAGCTCGATATTTTGTTGAACGTACAATCGTTTTTCGTCTAGAGCTTCTAGCTCTTGAAGTCGAAGATGATCATTGTCCTCCGTTGTAAGTTCATTGAAGATTGCGATTCTCAGAGAAGGAATCTGGATCTCGAGGGGAAGGACAGCTTCGTACCCGTATACCAAAGAAAAAGGCGTACACCCGGTCGTATTGTAAACTGTGGTGCGGTATGCCCATAAACATTCACCAAGCTTCTCGCTCCAGTTGCGTTTGTTAGAAGAAACGAACTTTTTCAGGAGTTTGATGATGGTTTTATTGAAAGCTTCTGCCAATCCATTAGCTGCTGGATTATATGCTGTAGAAGCTAGGTTATTGATTCGATAGTCGTCGCAGAATCGAGTAAATTTCTGACTGACGAACTATGGTCCATTATCATGGATAATACGTCGAGGAACACCAAATCGATAGATGACATGATGCTTGACGAAGTTGATGACGTTGGAAGTTTTGACTTCGGATAGCGGATTGCTTCAGCCCATTTGGAAAAGTAGTCGGTTATTGCTAGAATAAACCGGTGTTCTTTTGATGACGGTGGGTTAATGGGACCAATGATGTCCATGCCCCAGGCCTCAAAGGGCCATGATGCCGCTGTCGGTGTAAAAACTCTGACAGTTGATGGATAAAGTCTGTATGAATTTGACAGGCTTTATATTTTCGGGCATATTGAATGGCGTCAGCCACCATCGTGGGCCAATAATAACCCATACGTCGGATGCGATCTTGAAGTTTAGGACCTAGTTAATGGGCTTCGCAGACACCATCATGTGCTTCACGGATAATCCGTTGTGCTTCCTCACCAGCGATGCATCGGAGGAGAAGACCGTCATAGGCCTGACGATATAGTGTCTTTGTCGTATGATTATAATAGAATCTGAGAGATCGACGCCGGATAGACGCTGCTTCGCTCGGATTATCGGAAAGTATGTCATACAATACAAAGTCTAGAAATGGACGTCTCCAGTCTTCGGTCATGGCTTCTGTTTTGTTGGAAAAGACGTATTCCATAGTAGAATCGGAAGAAGACGAGGATACTCTGTCAAACCCTAATCCAGTGTTAAGGTTGGAGGAATTAAATTCATCAGGGTTGAGAGAATTTTCGTCTGGGTCATGGGGAAAACCCAAAGCCAAATTATTCTCGATGTAGAATAGCTCCCGGTTATAAACCACTATCAATTGTTGACGTCTGACCGGTATGGCTAGCACAGCGACAAGATTAGCCAAAGCATCGGCTTCTGTATTACAGGCTCGCCGAACGTGTTCAATAAAAACCTTCAAAGGAAGAGGCCATATAGAGTGCTGCTCGGTGATAAGGTATCAAATCCTGATGACGGACTTCGTATGTACCTCTGATTTGATTGACGATAAGTTTGGAATCTCCATAAACTTCTAAATACTGAATATCCAGATGTTTAGCAAGTTGAAGACCGATGAGTAACGCATTGTATTCGGCTATATTGTTTGAACACGATTGATCCAGAGAATAAGCCCTCTGAATAGTCAGTCGTTCCGGGGATACAAGAACAATCCCGACTCCGGCGACAATATCGCCATTGGGACCCATTCTAGACGCTCCATCAAAGAATAGACGCCAGGTAGGCGTTTCTTCAGAAACCTGATTTGAATCCATAACTTCATCTGGAATCTCATCGTATAATTTAGAATCCTCTGGAACTGCATGAGCTGCCAAAAAATTAGCAAGAGCCTGTCCTTTAACTGACTTTTGAGGAATATAATGCATGTCATATTGAGCTAACAAGATTCCCCAATTAGCCAGTCTGGAGTTGAGAATACCGGGTTTCTTCATCATAATCCTGATAGGATTCACTCTGGAAATGACATGAATCGTTTGACCGATGATGTAATATCGCGTCTTCTGAATGGCAAACATTAGTGCTAGGCATTCTTTCTCAATTGGAGAATAACGCGGTTCAACACCTGTCATTGTGCGACTGAGGTAATAAATAGCCTGTTCATGGCCATCTTTGTTTTTCTGGACGAGCAATGCACCGAGAGAATAATCCATGGCTCGAACATATAGAAGGAATGGTATTCCCGAGACGGGAGGTACCAAAACCGGAGGATTCATGAGGTACTGTTTGATGTCGTCAAGTACTTTTTGACATTCTTCGTTCCAGACGAAGGACACACCTTTCTTCAGAAGTTTGTTGAATGGTCTGCAGCGTCCTGATAAGTTAGAGACGAATCTCCTGATATAAGCAATTCTTCCTTGAAATCCTCGTAGCTCTTTTAAGGTGTGTGGAGGACGCATCTCTTGGATGGCTTTGATCTTTTCGGGATCCACGTGTATACCTTTAGCGGTAATGACGAAGCCGAGAAATTAACCACTAGAGACGCCCAGGAAGGACTTAGTAGGGTTCATCTTAAGTTGATGTTGACGTATTAAATCAAAGATAGTCTTCAAATCTTGGATATGATCCTCCTTTTGTCGACTCTTGACTGCAATATCATCAACGTAGCATTCGACTGTTTTCCAGAGATGTTCACGGAATATAGTGCTCATTGCTCGCTGATACATTGCTCCTGCATTTTTGAGACCAAACGGCATCACTGTGTGTAACACCCTGTTTCTGAAAATTAGGGATTTTTGACCAATTTATTATTTTTATTATTTATTAGTGGTATTTTAGTCATGGTATGATTTTCTGGTGATTTTAGTTAAGTTAAACCATTTTCTAAGTCATGACTTATGACTTTGTGATTTTGGTTAGTATAACTTAGTGTAAACCCTAGTTTTTTCTAACCTAGAAGTTGCCATGACCATGAGAGCTTAGCCATAGGCTTAGAACACCAAATTAGTGATTTTTGGCCTAAGGGGTATTTTGGTAATTTTCTAGGATTTGTTTGGAATTATTGGGATTAATGTGTTTTAATATATTATATTCATTGTAGTGTGTCATGAGAGCCTTAAACCTAGCTTACCTAAATCTAGAGGTTAGTTCCTAACCTAGAAACTAAGAGGATTAGATATTTCATGGTAGTCAAAGCTATACAAATATCTAGATATTTATTTATAGGATATTTTGCTACAAACACTCAAAATATCTTCAACCTTTTCACCAAGTCTTTGCCTTAACCTAGAAGGAAACCCAAGGACACCCCCCCCCCTTGTCTTGGCCGGCCATAGGGCACCCCCCTAGCAGCCACCCTTCTATATAATCTCATTTCATTCATTCATGAAGATTTTATATGAATTTTAATCCTAGAAAAATACCCTTTACTTCAAAATTCATATCTCACTCTTTAGAGGTCCAAATCACCTCTAGTTTCTTGCATTGGGTTCCTACAACCTAGAGGGTGCTAAGGGAGGCTAGCAAGTTGGACACAAGGACTTGGACACACCCATAAGTGGACTTGGACACCCCCCTCATTTTTGAAGTTTTCAAGGATTTTGCACATATAGGTAAATGTCTCTAAACCATATTAATATTGTAATTTTTCTTCATGAATGCATGCATATAGGTGTATACTAGCTGTGGGTAAAGTTTGGTGGAATCTAGGAATTGTTTGGTGTCGTATCGGACACGTATCCTACATATATAAACCCTAATATTGCTCACTGTTTGCACACTGTCACAGTATAAAACACACACTGTTTTGTAAATGTTTTTGAACCAAAACCTAGCCTAGCTAACCCTAAACCTAACCCTAAAACACTGAGCACAAATTGGGTTGTGTCGTGTCCAAAATCTGGACACGAAGCTCTCAGTTTCAACACTGTCTGGACACTGCACAGTACACAAAATGTGCCCTGCTACCACAGTATCCAAACACACTCTACACGCCACTTGGACACGTCAAAATTGACACACGACACGGGGCATTGACTGACAGGTCATCCCCAAAAATTGGGATGACCTCGTGTCGTGTCGGACACGGAATCGTCCCCGCAAGGGTCGCGCACTGCACTGCACAGAGCACATTTCAAGCGTGTCGTGTCGCACGGACACGCCACGTGGACACCTCGTAATGACACCATCGTGTAGCCCTTCATGTGGCGTACACGTGGACACGAGCACGTGGTGCGTCGTGTCCTGTGTCACGAGCACGAGGCACGTGACTCACCGCACGACGCTGTCTGAAACAGTGTGTAACAGTCGAGTTTTCTCGACTGATACGTGTCTCGTGTCGACTCTGTGAGACACGTGGACACCGTGCAGACACACTGACACATACCCCTAGACCTACCCTACCTACTGACACCACACGAAGACACGAGGACGTGTGTGTCGTGTCCTAGGGCTAGCACACGCGTGCACGACGCTGTGCACGCGTGGGTTATCAGGAATTTACCCGAGTCGTGTTTTCTTGTGTTTGGACACGATAAATCGTGTCGTGGTGTCGTTTCAGTATCCTAGGACACTAGTATATGTGCGGAGTGTCAGTTACCAACCCTTAGATGCGAGCCTTAGCTCGTTGGGTTGCGTGTATTTCGTTTTTCCCCATATCGAGTGCACAGTGCAACAGTTCACTGTTTTGGGATAATTTTCCAGTTTTGAAAATCGAATTGCAATTCGATTTTGTGTGTTTAATCCATTGTACTAGTGTATAGTACGTATATATATAGTATATGATAGTGGTGTAGGTGAGGTTTGAGTGAAATTGGTTGTGTGTAGGTGTAGTTTGTGTGTGTATACATTTATGTACATATGTATGTATGTATGTGGTGTGTGTGTGTGTGTTCTGTGGGGGTTTCCTGTCTCAGGAAACCTGAGATACCCCCCTGTCTACTGTTCCTCTCTCTCCCTCACTGTCCCACTCTCTCTCATTCTCTCTCTCTCCCTTTGTCTCTCTCTCCCTTTGTCTCTCTCTATATATATGATTATATATATATATATAGGTTTGTTTATATATATATGTATATATATATATATATATATATATATATGATATATATTGTATTAGATATACATAGTGCTATTTTATATATATATGTGGGGTTGGGTATTATATATAGTGTATTCCCATATTGGTATATAGTTAGGCCTATAAATATATATATAGATATATGTATAACTTACTAGCTATAGGGCTATATGAAAACCCTATGACTAGCAATGGCCTATGGCCAAGAGCATTGGCCCATGGCTTGGGGCTAACCCTAAAGACCCAAAACCCTTTGTGTTGACCCTTGTTGACTGAAAGTTGACCAAAGTCAACATTAGGTCAAGATTGACCTAGCTTAACCTAGTTTGACTTAAACTAACCTAGAATGACTAGGAATGACCTAAATCAACTAGTTTGACTAGTTTGACTAAAACCCTAACTAGTTTAACTAGTGTTGACCTAGCTTTGACTTAGAGTTGACCATTGTTGACCATGGTTGACTAAAGTCAACTATTGGTCAAACCATGACCTAATTGACCTAATAAATGACTAGTTCAACTAGTCTGACCCTATTTGACCTATTTATCCTAACTGACTAGTCTTTGTTTGACCAATGACTTAGTTGGTCTAAGTTTGATCTAGACTTGATCCAGATTGATCATGTTGGCTAGTATTGACTAGTTTGATTAGAGTGTTGACCAGGAGTTGACTTAAACCTAGATTAAACTTGTTTGACCTTGTTTGATCTTGTTTGACCTTATTTGACTTAGTATGACTTCCTGTGACTTAGTTTGACTATTAGAGTTGACCAAGAGTTGACTTTTGACCAGTTTGACCTAGAATCATGTAGTATGCATTGTATATTTTATTTTTACTATTGTGGATACATTGTGACCTGTGTTGCTCTGACTAGGAGCCACACACCTCTCCTCAGGCAGTATATCTTCTTCAGACATTCAGTTATCAGGCGAGTACATTCTCTGACCGTTTCATATTTGCCAGGATTTATATTCTTGCTCTAGCTTACTTTACTTGATGCTGACACGATTGTTATCACGGATTGGTACTATATGGATCTTTTCATGAGATGTTATTCCCCTCGGGCATCAGGTACTTTTGTCATGTGTGTTTCACTTACATCATGTATCTCATGCTTCTATTTTCATGTATCTTCATGTATCAGCTAGTGACTCATGTACTCTCATGATCACCGAGCCTCCATGAATCTTCATGAATCACTCACGTATCACCCAATTATGGGCTTATCACGAATCTTAACATAACCTGAATGGATCCTTGTGTATTGATTGGGGATGGGGGAGTGGAAATAGTCATGTGGATATTACCCCAGTAGCTGTAGTCATGAATCACTTCTAGCTGTAGCCATGAATCTCCTATGCCATTTCACATGTCTATATTTTGCTCTGACTCACTAGACACTGCTAGTTCTCTATATACAGTTATTTCATTACAGTTATCTCTTTTGCTACATGTATCTTCTTTCAGCAGTTCCTGTATTTTACTCTATTGCATGCTTTATATCTCCTATCATACTATGCACTGCGTGAGATGTATTGTGCTCGTTCCCGTCCTGATTGACC
>JANAVB010045020.1:3969792-4044792 GCA_029216955.1 Iris pallida
TATCGATCCCTAAGGGTGCTCTTACCATAATAAATAAAAGGTTGATAGGTAACTATCTAGATTTTTCCTACATATAATATCAATTTATATATATAATTAATATATATATATATATATATATATATATATATTATATATTATATATATATATATATAATATTATATATATTATATATAACTATCCACAAAATATATGCAACACACTAAAATTGGACCTGAAAGAGATTGAGCCAATAGAGATGACATGGTCATAATAAGTTCTAGGAAATCAAGTAGAACTATAGGAAATCTTTCTTCTCTGATTGTGATAGGAGATTTATGAAAATGGAGACAACGCTAGAAATGCAAATCCTCTAAAATCGGACAAAAGTCAGAATAATTTGAGGGTGCTTGAAAGACAACCATGGATGGATATAATCTTAATAATATTCGGAAACCAATATATCCGAAATCACTTTGCCTCAATTCATGCCTCGCCAGAGTGTACCTGACTGCAGTAAATTTTTGCTCCATATCTGAATAATGATAGGTTACGGTAGTATATCAACTTTAACCATTTCATGGCTGAACATATGGGAGACAAATATAATGCATTTAGGACATAGTCTTAATAATATCCGAAAACCTAAAACCATGAACACCTGAAATCACTTCAACTTAGAGTCTATGTCTCGCCAGTTGCAACTAGCTGCACTAAACTCGCAGTTTTCATAATTCAGGTAAATGGCTGCAACATATATGCGAAGCAATATTTGTCAATGAATATTTTCTCAACTTTGTCCATAGAGAATTTCAAAGGGATAACTCAACAATTCAAAAGTTTCTAATGACTAAAAGAAATTCAATAATAGAATGTAATCAATTTTCTGACCGTTCCTGCTTCATGATACTCAAGAATTGAGTTAGAAGCTTTCTAGCCTTGAATAATCAAGAAGTTGTCTAGAGCTAGTAAGGTTTCAAGTTGAGTGGAGGAAGTCAAGAAATGAAAGTATTCCCAGCAGAACACTTTGAGATATTGACCTTTATCGAAATTATTTTGAAAAAAATAATTCCTTAAGACCAATAAAAGTTCGAGAATTGCTACGTAAGTTGAGCTAAATAGCTAGTCTTGGTTCGAAGGAAGTCAAGTTGAAATGGTTTAACAAACCAACAAAGGAATAACTTTGAAATATTAGTCATTATCTGAAAGGTTTAGGTACAAACATAAGCAAGGTGGCCTACGAAACTATAAGAAAGCAAAAATAGGTATTATAAATAGAAAAAGTCGGTCCTGTTGACAGGGTAAATAATCTAGGTGTGCTAGTGTTTCTAGAGCTGTTTTCCTAAAGTCTCATCTAAACCTAGGTCAAGTTAAGAACTACATGCTGGTCTAGACTAGGTGGACTAGACCAATTTATAGAACTGGACCTGCATGGGCCACCACTAAAAATATGTCACGACCCGATCCTAATATAACGGGTCTAGTCGGATCATGCCCAGCCTGTACCGTTGTGGACGGTAGCAGTAAGCTGTATCAAGCAGTGAAACACAACAAGAAAAATATCTAATGGAAATAAAACATTTTTATTTAAACTGAAACTGGTCTGAAATGGAAATAAGACAACAACATAATTCATTTATTACAATTGTTCGAAAACAATAAAGGAAGAAACTATGCCAACATCTATGGTTCGGGGTTCCTGGTTCTGGTTCAGCCAAATCTACGGGACCCAAGTCAGGCCCGTAGAAAGAACAGTAAGCTAGTCCAGAGTGTTGGGTTTGGTCTCCAGGTTGCTGCTGGTCCACTGGAGGTGCTCCGCCTTGCTGATCGGTAGGACCAGGAACAATGCCGCTGAAAGAAACGACATAGGGAACAATAAGAAAGGACCACGATAGATTGAGGATATAAACATGTGATCAGGTCAAGGATTCTGAAAGATCAGAAGGCACGAGTAGAGATCAAGGGCGAGTGCTGATTGAGACATATCCGGTAAAACCCTCACACATCTTGATCTACAAGACCTGCATGGGCCACCACTTAAACCGGTCACGCCCCAGAACCAGAATACTGGAGAGCGCACTACAACAAATAAGGCCTACAATACAGTTTTTCTATAGCGTTCAAGTGTCCCCGCTATAGAATATTATCAATAATAGCATTCTTTCTCCAGTGCTATAAAAATATCTATCTATAGTGTTTCCTGAATGCCGTAGAATCTATAAAATTCATCTATTGCTTTGCTTGTATGTCAAAGCAGATCTCATGTTCGAATCCTAGGAGAAGCTGCGTAGGTTTTTATTTTACATGATAAAAAACAGATTATAGCATATTTAGCATGAAAGCATACAAATTTACAAAACCGCGTCCAACATCTAAAAACCCATAGCCTAAACCCCCTAATATTCCTTCTTTCGCACATAACCATTACAAAATTGTATTTTTAGCAACACCTTTTAGTGACACATGGTCTTTTATGTCTCCAGAAGCTAAATTTTAGATATATTTGCGACATGGATTCTAGTATGTCGCAGAATTCATAAACATTTACTACCAGAATGACACGATACAATTGGTGACATGTGTTTGTGTGTCGCCGAACAATATAATACATTTGGCGACATATGCATGTGTGTCGCATAACGACATCATATATTTGGCAACTTGTATCTATGTTGGGAAATGCATTTCTAAAATTTTCTAATCCAAAATTAAGTTTTCCCTCCTCTACATCCCCCTAAATCTAAGCGTTAAAAATGCATTCAAAAATTTCAGGAACCATAGATTTTGCCCCTATTTTTTTATCAAAAAATAATCTCTCCGTTCTGAAACCTGCTATGTTTCTTTCTCCTCATCATCTTATTCTTCTTTTCCTTCTCCTTCTTATTCTCTCCACTTATGGTGTCTATCTACTCGTCACGACTGGAGAAGGACATGGAGGAGCCCACAATGACAGGAGCAGCAGTCCGACGCAGTCCATCGCCACTTCCTTCCGCCTCCAGAGCATACATCGGGGACATCGGCGGCGACAAAGCCTCCACCGTTGGGAGTACTTATCACTTTTCAAGGTTTTGCCCTAATTTTGTACCTTTTTTGTATTGTATGCGATAAACCTTTTTGGTATTTTCTAATTTTATTGAAGAGAGGGGGGGAGAGTTGGTGTGGTGCTCGGGTCAGTCAAGGAGGGAGGAGAGAAAGTTCCAGTGATATTGGTGGTGCTCGAGCCAGAGGATGATGATGATGAGGCCCCTCCCATGAGCGAGCGGTACGAGAGGATCTAGGGTTTTTGATGCAGGCAGACGAGCACGGCCAGAGGGTGCGGGAGGGCCGCTAAGGTTTCTTTCTAATAGGTAAAAACTTTGAAAACATAAAGCAATTTAGTGTTATGAACTACTCCCCCAAGTAAGTTTTATAGATTTGTCTTCTCTCACTCTTCCTTTATCACCTATGCCTGTGAAATGTTTGTTGAAATGCATGTAGTAACTATATTTTTGTGGTGACCATTAGGTGTTTGCTAAATGATCTTTAATGTTTTGAAATTCCTGTTTGCAGCGTATTGTACCCATTTATACGAACAGTTTTGTATCCATGTCCCCGTTAGTGACAAAGAGAAGTTGAAAATTGGTTGAATTTAATTGTTTTTCTTCATAATTGTTGTATAATGTTGGAAATTTTATTGTTGTTAATTTCTTTACCATTTGTTGTCAATCAAATATTTCAAACAATAATTTCATAACAATATGTGTTTATTGCTTTAGTTATGTTGCATATCAACTGCTAGGAAGGAGAAGGCCAAGCATGCCCAGCTGGAAATTCTAAAGAATGGAGAAATGTTGGTTGGCAATCTATACTATAATTGGTTATTTTTCCTAACTTTTTGATCCCTAAATTCATCCTCTAAAGGTTTTTGCTGTTGAAAAATGAGTCGAGGAGGAGGAAGAGATGATTTCTTAGGTGAACCCTTCGGCAACAGCCCCTTCGACGGTGGGAGGCCCGGCGGGAGCCTGCTGTCGAACATCTTCGGCAGGAAAGACCCTTTCCATGACCCCTTCTTCACCCAGCCCTTTTGAGGCATGATGGGCATCGGCATGTTCGGACCCGGCATGTTCGAATCGAACAACAGTTTGTTCGAAGAGTTCGTCGGCAACGTGGGGTTCTTCAAGCAGCAATGAGCCCTTTCGAGGAAATTTTTTATGTTACTTTTGCAAAAATAGCAGCAGGTTTGTTTCTTAACAGTTGTTATCTTTCTTCTTGAGCAATAGTATATAGTGGGCTGTAGTCCAATTCAAGTAGCAATAGTTTGTATGTATAGTTTCTAAAAAAAATATTTGTTTAGGAACAGTACAGTCCTAGGATCTCCTAGCATTAGTATGGTTGTGCTCATGGACAAAATTCATTTTTACAGAACATACAGACTAGAATAGATCTTTATTTATTATTTATTTTCATGTAGCTACTAGTTCCTTTCTAATCCCAAATGGCAAAGAGAAGTATGATGTGATCTCAGTGTTATAAACTATGTTGGGAACTACGTAGTTACACAAAAAAGGGTATTTTGGTTAGAGGAAAAAAGTTCATTTGATTTCCAGTTTCTCAAACTTATTACTATATGTTGATTTGGTTGGTTTCTTTGAAGTCAACCATTTCCCTTATTGTTTATTGTATGCAAAAATATGTCTTTGACAGGTTCATCATTATTTCATGGAATGGCTAATTTTGAATAGTCTTTCCATTTGTATGTCCAAGGAAGTACAACAGTGCTCTGGTTGGCTATGACATGCCTATCACACACTGGATTCACAAAAGAACAAAGTGTGCAACTTCTTAAGCTGCAAAAGAAAACTACAAATATTGTTTCATATAATCATTGATGGTCTTGAATTTTTTTCAGTTAGTTCTACAACAATATAGCGTGTATAATCATTGATGGTCTTGAATTTTGTTCAGTTAGATTCTGCAACAATATAGCATGTGTTTGGAATCCCATAATTTCTTTCAATACCTTATATTCCACATTGCAGTAGAATATGCTTGTTACATTGGAAAGTAGAATCTTAATCTTCTATCCACAAACTTGTTGCAATTATATTGTAATAGCATCATGGTGATCTGTTATAATTCTAGTGTCAAATTGGTACAATTTCTGAGTACTGATCCTATCATGTATGTGCTATCGTCAAACCATTATTATTATTATTATTATTATTATTATTATTATTATTATTATATATATATATATATATATATATATATATATATATATATATATATATATATATATATATATATATATATATATATATATATATATATATATATAATAGTACTTACTAGTATGGTATTACATTTTAAATGGTATCTTACCATATGACGCAAATGCTTATATTACTGGAATCTTTTCATGCATTAGGTCTGGGAGAAAGAATTAGGAATTCAAAATTGATTGCGTATCCATGATGATGTCTATCTAAAATTGGGGATTTATTGTCGAAATCTGGCAAATGTTGCCTGCTCTATATTTCTCAAAAAATAAAGTCAATTTCTCTTCATCCATGCCTTGATGCTATTGAAAAACAACATATGCTATTAATACTTTGCTTTATCATATACATTTGTTTTATCTTTTATATGTGGTAACTCTAAGTGATATACATTGCCGTCTTCCCATCTACAACGAGTTTCGATATTGATGTTATTTCTTTCATATGAGTTAAATGTTGCCTTTTTGAATTGATGTTATTTAGACTTCTCTGGTCTTGCACTACACTAAAGAAGATATGGGGATACGTGGATCTCCTAAGTGCACTCTTCCCTCGGGATATATAGAATACTTGATTCAAGTCTTCTATATCTATTCAATCCCAGGTATAACATGAGAATGTGTAGCAACGTCACCAAAATGAAGGATATGTAGGAAGATTTTTTGTTTGAACTCTACATAGGAGTTACAAGACTAGCTTGTAAGGAACATTAGGTTTTAGCATCATGATAAGATGCATAAGCTTAAAATACAATATAGGTTGCTACAGAATAATTGGTTCCTAGCAACAGTAGTCCCCTCTAGTTAAATGAAAACCTAAATAGGCCAACAACATTTCCCATGTCCTTGTTTTTTTCAATTTGATTCAATTTAAGATGCAGAAGCAAAAAAAGAAGAAGTAGAAGATGATGCAAAGCTGTATTTACTTAACTGGTGGAGCTTTACTGGTAGGAGTGTATACACAACATTTCTCCGAAATTGATAAGAGGAACATCCATAATCAGAGAAGATGAGAAAACCTAGAAAACCCTACCGAGGTTAGGTGAGTGATGGCACCACTGTACAATTTCATGAGATTGGATATGCCTTTCATCCTAATGGAGTTATGCTGAAGAGAATATAAAAGACAGCTCAATAAGATTACAGTTTGAATTTTCTATTCATAGTTGTATGCTGAAAGATATCTAACCTTTCATATTTCTTTGTATAATATATATATATATATATATATATATATATATATATATATATATATATATATATATATATATATATATATATTATATATATATATATAATATAATTATATATATAATAGATATATATATATATATATATATATATATATATATATATCTATATATATATATATATATTTTTATATATATATAAAAAAATATATATATATATATATATATTTTTATATATATATAAAAAAAAAAATATATATATATATATATATATATATATATATATATATATATATATATATATATATATATATATATATATTATATATATATATATATATAACATACTATTTTTTGTATTGTGATGTTTACAGTAAGTATAGTGGTAATAGTTAAATAATCAGACTACTTCCAGGCTATCGGCATAGTCATAGTTAGATAAGAAGTAATGTTTTAGGTTTTTGTATGTGCTTCATTTTATGTTTGATCACTAGAGTTTTTCTTGATTATTATTTGTGACTAATTTTGATAGAGTATAAATGTCGTCTTACTTTTCCGATTTTGTGTAGGTTTGCGTGTAAATTTTTGATGGTTGTGGATATAAGCTAGAAGAAAAGAGTCGATCGAGCTGCATTTTGGTCTACAGACATTTTGTATGGAAATGGAATGGTTTAGTTGAATTTTGGACTAGCATTAGGTTATAAATATTTTAGTACTAAGAATGTCCTTGCATTACCTGTCTAATGTGTCAAACTATTAGTACTAAGAATATTGGATTTTATTTTGACCTGCAGTGCTATGATCATCGTTGGATTTATTCTGTCATCGAGGGAGATGGTTTCATCATTTCTTGTACGACATTATTCCCAATTTTTAAGGAGAAGTGTGGTAAGGTTGCTGCCTTTGCCGTGTCTCCAGAATGTCGTAGGCATGGACAAGGAGATAGATTGCTAGGTATGCAATTTAAATTATCAAATTTCTGATACACTGAATGTGAGATTGTTCATAAATGAATTCATGTATAAGCTATGGGATATTAAAAAGTAAAAAAAATGCTTTTAAAAAGTCCAAAAATGAGGAGGGCTTGTTGCTTGTTTTTTAGTACGTCCCCATCAAATCTTAAATTCATTAGTATGCTTTTATATATGAACTAGATATATTTTTACCTGAAGCTCGTCTCTAAAGGGTTTGTTGCTTGTTTTTTAGTGTCCCCATCAAATCTTAAATTCATTAGTATACTATTGATCAGAAACACATTCTGTACTTATCAAATCTGGAATACAAATGCAACAAAGATAAATGTTTATGGAATGCATGGATACATGATCTTGTGTGAACTTACTTTTTATATAATAATTCTAATGTGTTTTCTTCTCAATTTTGTGTAGGTTGGAGTATAAATTTTTGATGGTTGTGGATATAAGCTAGAAGAAAAGAGTCGATCGAGCTGTATTTTGGCCTACAGGCATTTTGTATGGAAATTGAATGATTTAGTTAAATTTTGGACTAGCGTTAGGTTACAAACATTTTGTACATCTTAGATTCTTTTTACATGAAAAATTTATTTGGACTATTATTTCAATACTTTAGGTGTACGACAACTTTTTGTACATCTTGAATATTTTAATGAAAAAATGTATGAATTTATTTATTTTGGCAAAACTTTTATATATCTTGATTGATCAAAATGGAAGTTGCGATTGAAATTTTTGAAATCAAAATTGCGATTCAGCATGAATTTTTAAATGGTTAGTTGTATGTGATATATAACAGGTTATTCAGATTGAAATTGTGTAGCAGATTTATAGTATCAAAATATAATAGCATTCCAAAATGCTATTGGTGCATAACACTTTGACCTATTAAATTCTACAGCATTCATGAAAGCTATAGTAAATCAAGAACGCTATGAACCATCTACAGCATTCATGAACGCTATCATTCATCAACAGCATTCAGGAACGCTATAGACCATCCACAACATTCATGAACGCTATAATCCATCTACAACATTCACGAACGCTATAAACCAGCTACAGCATTCAAGAACGCTATAAAGCATTCACAGCATTCACAAACGCTATAAACCATCCACAACATACACGAACGCTATAATCCATCTACAGCATTCAAGAATGCTATATTGTTATAGCGTTCACATGTCTTGACATACTATAGCGTGGGCAATTATAGTGGATAGAATACGCTATAGAAGGCTTTATATAGCGTTGTGCGCATGCTATTGTAGGCCATATTTGTTGTAGTGGCGGGGGACAGACACAGCCAGCTACGTACATTGAAGTGAATCTCACATCGCAATACGGTCACGGCTGTCTAGATGCATGAGGGTTTACTATAAGCCATCAGTCTCCTAAGGTCAATAACAAGCCTAGTGTCTCAATCTCAAGCAACAAGTAGATATAACAAGATGGTAGATCATCAGACATACAAAGTAAGGCGTCCCATACATTACATATTCAGATAATCATGAAGCTAGTCATACAAAATACGAAGACTAGCAAGAGTTTAAGTCATACATGATCAACCCTAGGATTTGTCAATCATGCTACAGCCCGTAGGCAGACAGTAAATAAAGTTGCAAACGAGCTAACACTTGCTCGGCGGCTAAACGCCTCAAAAGAATATTTTTACAAGGGAGTGGGAGAGCAAAATAAAACCCACTCGTTGCCGGAATTCCTTCTAGTGTTCACCATCTGGCAGAAAAGTTGGGAGATCCTCGGTAGCTGCTCCGAAAACTGGCCATACAAAACCAGCTGGGTCAGACCCCAGAAAGAGCAAGTGCCACAAAGGAGGCTTCACTTAAGAACTAAAACCAGCATGTCAGCACATAAATCATAGGTGAAATAACATAAGACATGAGTTAAAAAAAAAGGATGATAAACGATAAGATAACTAGAGGACTATTCCGGTACCCAAGTTACAACCCGTAAACCAAACAAGGACCGGGGTTGTAACCCTTCACCTGAACAGAACTTAGCCTCGAACCAATTATCGATAAAGTAAAGCATAAACAAGCATGTCCGGAGATATCCATGTACCGGATCTGGGCAAGACTAGACAAGATAGGACTCCATCCATCATTCACGGCCAAGCAAGAGTACGGCTTGATACTTAACTAACTTGGGTTATCACAAGCTTAGTTACTAGCAAGATGCAATGAGGTACGCCTACGGCCACAAGCCCTGCAGACTATCTAGACGCAAGGTTCAAGCTTAGAGTTGTCATGCCTTGTTAGGTGACTTAGATGCAACACATGACAGTGTGCATAGTAATCGTTTCATGTAGTGCTCCACATAACAGTGAGCTAGAAATGTGCCCTACTCGTCGGCAGGCTACAAGTCCATCAAGAAAGGCGCCCAGATAACGGGATTGCTTGTAGCCGGAATACCTCTCTACATGCTCTACTTGATCAATCTAGTCATTAACCTAGTCAGATTCGGTATGAATCCCTGACCGTGGTAACCAGGGATACATGTCCTAGACATGATGCGAGACAAGACTGGTTGCTTATACAAGCATATTCAATACAATCACCTACGGTGTCAAGAATTTACTTAGCATGTCAGGTTAGCCGTCGCAACAGCGTATCAAGGTTATCATGTCAAGATTACTTATCAAGGGTGCACCACGGCGGGTCACCATCATGTCATGTTACTTATCAAGATTACTTATCAAGGCAAGGGTGCGTCACAACGGACCACCATCAAGAATTATCATGTCAAATTACTTGTCAAGAGTGCACCGCGGCGGGTCACTAATCATGCAATTCCATCACTAAGCCTTGTTCCGATTAACATTCATAAATAATGTCATGATCACATCGTGTTTATGTCGAGTTTACACCAAAAGGCGTAAAGATATAAAATGGGTGCAAAAATCAGGCTGCGCTCAAGTCAGGCTGCGCTCAGGTCAGGCTGTGCTCAATTCAGGCTGCACTCAGGTCAGGCTGCGCTCAGGTCAGGCTGCGCTCAGGTCTCCAAAAGGCAGTGTATGGACTCCATACGACTCCTCATCAAGGTAGCATATGTACTCCATACGACTCCTCATCAAGGCAGCGTATGTACTCCATACGACTCCTCATCAAGGCAGCATATGTACTCCATACGACTCCTTATCAAGGCAGCGTATGTACTCCATACGACTCCTTATCAAGGCAGCGTATGTACTCCATACGACTCCTTATCAAGGCAGCATATGTATTCCATACGACTCCTCATCAAGGCAGCGTATGTACTCCATACGACTCCTCATCAAGGCAGCGTATGAGTCAGACTGCGCTCACGTCACCAAAAGGCAGCGTATGAGTCAGACTGCGCTCACGTCACCAAAAGGCAGCATATGAGTCAGACTGCGCTCACGTCACCAAAAGGCAGCGTATGAGTCAGACTGCGCTCACGTCACCAAAAGGCAGCATATGAGTCAGACTGCGCTCACGTCACCAAAAGGCAGCGTATGAGTCAGACTGCGATGCGCTAAAGAGCGCACGCAACTCAGTGGCACAAGCTAAAAAGCTCGCGCACACTGCTCACTGTCTTCTCCAAATCAGCAAGAACTCCATAGTTTGAACCCAAAGCTTCAAAAGTCCATAACTTGGTCAAAACAAGTCCAAATCCAACTTTTCAAAGGTCAAAATTGGGTAGAATAAAATTCTCTACAACATGGAACCATCAAAACTTGAAAATAAAGAAGTTTGATAGATCAAAACCACCAAAATCCGAAAATAACTAATTTCTAGATCTACAAAAATTAAAGCCTCAAAATGGAAAATGACAAGTTCTAATGTGTCTTAGAAATATGAGGAGAAGCTAATGGAACAATAAAAATGGGCTCTCTTGTGGAAGCAAGTTGCACTTGCCTAAGGGGTGTTCTTGGTTGGTGGTGGGTTTAATGGAGAAGGAAGAAGAGTTAATGAGAAAGTGGAGGAGAGAGAAAAGTTAGGTGGGTTATAAAGGGGGATGGTGGTGGGTTTGACATGATGAACCAAAGAATAAACCAAGCCATCCCAAAATAAACCAAGTTAAACCATTACATGCTATGATTAACCTAATCAAGATTAAACTGAAATTAGCTAGCCAGGCAGGAAAATAAAATACATGTCAGGATCCCGTATACGTATACTGGAAATACGTAGAACGAAAAACGGGGGTGACAGTGAATTAGTGTCACTATACTATATGAAATCAACTGATGCATACATTTAATTATTAAAATAAAATACAGACATGAAATAGATATGAAACTTGCCTCAGATGTTTTCCTCGGCGTGGGCAGCAACAAGTAGGTAACCGCTAAGGTCTTGGGGATCAGAACCTACAAGATCATAGTACCATATTTTAATAACTAGAAACTACGCTTTAACTCTAAGGAACAACACTAGAGGCTAAGTCTGGTAGGTTGGAAAAATCTATTTGGAAAATAATTATATTATTTAAGAATAGGTTTTATTAAGTAATAATAAGTAACAAAATAATCATTTTTGAATAAATTACATGTTTTGCCGAAATAATAAATATTAAGAAAATAACTTTTTAATAGTATTTTAGAGATTAATATTTTTAAGGAATTTGGGTTTTCCAAAACTAATTTTTTTAATAATATAGAAATTATTTACCGATCAATACTAATAAAATGATTTTTCTTAGAAATCCATTTTTAACCATTTTTCGTAATAAAAGGAAAAATAGCTTTTAATTTGCAAAAATAATACTTTATAAAAAATACGATTTTTTACCAAACTAATGATTTAAATTAATAGCAAAACATTTTTGGTTATTATTACTAAAACCATTTTATTTACCGAAATCGATTATTTTAGCAAGTAAAAATCATTTATAGAAATAATATCATTTATATTATTTATTCTAATTATTGAAAGCTTTTGGTATAAAACATTTTAGGAAAATATATCTATAAGTTTCTAGTGACAAAATCAAATACTAATAATATTTTGGTGAAACTAATTAATAATAGACCATTTTTACTAATAAACTCATTTTCCATATTTCTTAATAAACCGAAAATTCATATAAAATACATTTTGTTATAAAACCTTTTATAGGCCAATATTTTACTTATAGAAAGTACTAATACTAATTAACCATTATAAATTCTAATCCCTATAGTTTTTTACACTAATAATTAATAACCAACATATTTAATTAAACTACACATTATTACACAATTAACCAAGCAATACAATTACTAATCTAAATATTCCAATTGGCAGAGCTTCATTCTGCCAATTGGCCGGAACATGGAAAAGGTTCTGTACATGGAACTGAAAGTTTCTGGGTCAAAGATATACCAAAATGGAGACGGAGCACCGAGGAGAGGCCTCGGGCTCGGATCGGAGCATCGGAACATCGACGAAATGGCGGACACACGCACGGGGTGTACGCGCGGGCTAGGGCCAGCTGGTCGGGCGTGCGGGCGGCAGGGCGCTGTCATGGAAGCGACGCAGGGACGGGCTCGGAAGGTTGGGGAGAGGGGTCTGGATTCGGAGAGGGCGGCGAGGGGAGTTCGGTGGTGCCTTCGAATTTGGATTTGGTGGAGTAGATTGGAAGATGGAAGGGTTTTTGTGAAGGTGGGGAAATGGGAGTTTCCTTTTCTGTGAGAGATGGGTTTCTGCTTCTGAGAAAGATACTTAATGCAGAAGAGGGAAGGGATACTTGGGGCGCTGGGTACGGATCTGAGAAGAAGAACCGGGAGGTGGGGAGAATGGGTAAGTTAAATGGGTTTGGGCTTGGGTTTGGGCTCCAAAGAGAGAACTAACCAAAAATTAATAAAAGAGGCCCAAGACAAACTCAATTAATTAATAACACAAATACAATTATCATATAGAAATTGTTGGCTTCACAATAATTGTTGTTATTTTTTTTCGTCATTATCGTCATATGTATATTCTTGAACATTAGTAAAAAAAAATGTCAATTTTAGTCTCAGTATTAATGTATTTTTTTATATGTTGTAATCTATTGTTGATTCTTCAAGATTCTTTTATTTTTGGATATAATATTTTTTTTTGATGCGACTATACGCACCCATGAATTTCTAAGTACACCCCATATAACTTAAGTTGAAAATTAGATTAATGTTAAAAGACTCATATACCCATATGACCTTCCATCACACCCCATCATCCTCCTTCTTCTTCATTCTTTCATTTTCACATTCTTCTCCAACCCAACCCCAAAATCCTAGAAAATTCCTACTTTGAAATTGTGAAGAAGGCATCATGGAGGAAGGAAGTACACTTCAAAGACACAATCATTCTTTCTCGGTTTGAAGCACTGTATGTGAATCGTTGAACCAAAAAAAAATTACGATAAGCACGATCAACACGGGTCGAACGGAACACTGTCTGCTCGACCTGTGTCTGCCGAAAAACAAGTCCAAATTCAACTTTTCAAAGGTCAAAATTGGGTAGAATAAAATTCTCTACAACATGGAATCATCAAAACTTGAAAACAAAGAAGTTTGATAGATCAAAACCACCAAAATCCGAAAATAACTAATTTCTAGATCTACAAAAATTAAAGCCTCAAAATGGAAAATGATAAGTTCTAATGTGTCTTAGAAATATGAGAAGAAGCTAATGGAACAATAAAAATGGGCTCTCTTGTGGAAGCAAGTTGCACTTGCCTAAGGGGTGTTCTTGGTTGGTGGTGGGTTTAATGGAGAAGGAAGAAGAGTTAATGAGAAAGTGGAGGAGAGAGAAAAGTTAGGTGGGTTATAAAGGAGGATGGTGGTGGGTTTAACATGATGAACCAAAGAATAAACTAAGCCAACCCAAAATAAACCAAGTTAAACCATTACATGCCATGACGAACCAAATCAAGATTAAACTGAAATTAGCTAGCCAGGCAGGAAAATAAAATACATGTCAGGATCCCGTATACGTATACTGGAAATACGTAGAACGAAAAATGGGGGTGACATCTACATCATCATGGAAGCCGAAGTCACAGTCTTCTAGAGCCTCAATCATTAATTTGTCTTCTTCAGCACGAAGTGATCTTGGAGAAGCTGGAAGATGGGCAGTTTCTGGTGCAAGTGTAGGAGATCACGCTTCATCCTCTGTCTCGCGATCTCCTCTCTTGTCTCTACAACCTCGTCCCTCTTCTCTGCACTGGGAGCTTCCTGTCTGGGCTCAGAGGCAGGTGTAGGAGACGGCATCATAACTCCGGCGACCGCACTTGTCAGGACTGATGCCAGGATAGGTCTTGGTGGAGTGACTACTCTCTTTTTGAAGGCTATTTTCTTTCTGTATAGAGGTCTCTCCGGGCTCTCTACGTCTATAACATGTTTTTGTCTTTGAATGGAGGTCGGGGTCGTCGCCTCTTCTCTATGAATTGACTCAGCCTGCTGCCGATATTGCGACCGGGTAGTGACCCTTTCCGATGATTCTAAAACAATCTTCTTCTTAGAGACTGGAGAAGAAGGTTCTTCTGCCCTTCTCTTCTTCTCCTTGGCCGGAGATCTTACAACTTTTAGAGAGACGCACAGCGGCTCGTTGACTTCTTCAGGAAAGTTGGCATCTTTCGAAGCTTTTAAAGGTGCGTCGGCTGGCTCATGCTCTTCATCATTACCAGGAAGCACCAGAACAGGTGCTCCTTTCTTGAATCGAGTGGCTGTTGCGAAACTGTCTGCCAGATTGAAGTTTTCAGCAAAAGTGTTTGCTGATGTATAGAAGATCGAGTACGTATACAACATGCGAGGACCTCGATCATTTCTGGACGGCATCGAGAACGTCGTCCTTGTGTCCCGAGCATTGTAATATGCCCAAGCCCGGGCTCCATCAATTAAAAACCCTTTTCCTTGTAGGCATGTGATAGCATTACCTACGTGGAACTGGTCATAACCGAATTGGTGCACAAAACGGCTGGGGAGATAAGGCTCGAGATAGCATTCATCCTCGAACCTGTATACCTAACGGTCGGATTGTCCTCAGCCAATCAAAAGCTATGTGGCCCAAAGACTGCATCCTTCCGGAGTCCACAAGGTTTGTAGACATATGCTCATAACCGACTGGAGGGGTAACGCAGTAGAAGCTCCATCCTCTACCGAGATTCAGTGCACGTCGACAATCTCTCAAAGTGGTATAAATCCATTTGCATCCAAAAAATCTTCTTAGGAAGCTGCCACCTACTGCCCCCATATCAGGGTTCGTTAGTGAAGGTTGGTGTAGAAGCAGCCATCCGAATAAGTATTTATATGGCAGCTCTACCCGAGGAAAACTTTCCTTCTCTCATTTCCCTTTAATCATTGAATCGACGTAGAGGCGAAGACCGGCATTCACTCTGCATGTCATTGCTGATAGCAAATCCATCCGGTAGCCGAAAACCAGACGGACTGCAGCAAAAAGCACACTGCGGTGGAAGCGGTCGACTGTACTGGCCCCAGGGACGACATATCGTCGGAGCCAGTAAGTGAGGAAACCCGCCAGCTGGGCCTCCTTCGACATGGGCCTATAGCCCATCCTCATGTAACTCTCAATAATGTCTCCTTCCTTGAAAGGAGGACACTGGAGATCATCTTTGATCTTGATATCCATATCGTCATGTGTCTCCCTCAGCCCTATCACTTCGCTATTGCTAAGTGGTCGGAAGTAGTCGGGATGGTAGTTTTCGTGCTCCTTGGTCTTCTTTTCAATGATATAATTGAGGAAAAGGTACGGCAACCATTTGGTGGAATAGCAGGTGCCGGACGTGCCACTCTTGTAGTAGAGAGAACAGATCTTGTAGTGACATAGTAGCTCTTCAAACATAGCCACCATGTCAGCGTTCTCTTGGCGGAGTCTGTCCAATTCATCGTTTGTCGGGACAAACTCTTCATAGGGGATATCCTCCATTGGCAGGCTGGAGATGTACTTTATCTCGTGCAAAGCTAACCCAATCTCTCCGCGGGGCGTCATGAAAGTCCCGGTTCTATAGTTGTATCTCTCAGCCAACGCAAGGAATAGATGAGGATTGGGGGAAAAGCCATAAACAGTGGCATACACTGCTTGATATAGATCAATCTCCTTAAGCCGCTCTTCAAATTGGATCAATATCCAATTGGCTATACAGATCCATCTCTTATTATCCGGGTTCACGAGGCCTGTCAGCCGCAACTCCTGATCCGGATACCTTCCTTCTACCTTCGCAAACTTATTTGCGAATATCGGAGTTCTCACTGGTAGCAGCAAGGAAGAATCTTCTGGCGGGATACAGCCAGGCTTTAGTCCTCTAAGCAAGGAGCTATGGCGCTCAGAGGAACTGTAGAATATATCTTTATTGCCAGGTCCCTTCTTGACACAGATGTTCCCTGTTCGGGCTTGCTGAAGTGGAGTTATATCCCATTCCATTCTTCTGGGATAGCTTGCAAAGGCATATCGAGATAGAGGAAGGCATCTAGAGATCTCCGGCAGAAGGATTATCTTCTCGCCCCTCTGGATAAGTCTCTGTTCCATTCGAGGTCTTGGCTGAGAGTTCTTGTCAAAGGCCTCACCAAACAAGAACAACGGCTTCTTATGAGTGACGGTGTCAGCAGTTTGCAGAGGCTGCCCGTTCATCAAATACAGCAAAGTCTCATTGTCCTGTGCAATCAATACGGCTTGCCGAGATGACGGTAAAGCGTACTGAGGGAATGTCACATGAGATAGATCTTCTTTATATTCAGGTTCAGCCAAGGATCCTGCAAAAACCTCATAGTTAGGGTCTTTTCGGAGGTTAACTGCATCAAATAAAGAAACAAGGATCAGTACATATAAAATCAAAAGTTTCTACAAAAGATCATCAATTTGCACAAGTTATCAGATTGCGCCAGCACAATCAACCTGCACAAGTTATCAGATTGTGCCAACATATTCAGCTTACGCAAATTGTCAGATTGCGCCAACACAGTCAGCTTGCGCATGTTATCAGTTTGCACTAACATACTTGCGTAAGACATCAGTTTGCGCTGACACAACTGACTTGCACAAAATGATGGATTGCGCCGAACATTTTGTCAGCACTTTCCATCCGATTGCGCAAGAGTATAGTTTTCATAAAAATGAAAACTATTGTGAATGCAACCGAAACCCTAAACAGGGTGGCACAAATACCATCAATCTCTAAAAAGAGAGAGGTATGAAAGTCTGAAAATATCAAGAACCCTAAAAAGGGTTTTGATCTTCGTTCGTCATTTACCTTGCAATGCTGGATGACCTGTTTCATGACGAGAAATTTGGGGCACAACCCGAGTCGAAGGCTCGGCGGGGGCCTTGTCCTTCTTAGTGACTGTACGCTTGGGAGCCATCACTGTCGTCAAGAAGTAGTCGGAGAAGGAGATGAACTTTTATCTCTTGAGGAAATCGAAAACAAAGGATGACAGAATAAAACTATTTATAGTTTTCCAGAAGTGTAACAGTCACCTCCGATTGCGCCACTTTCGGAGCTGATTCCTTCAAACGCGCAATCAAAGCGCAACTTGCACAACTTGATTTTAAAATTCGAAATTCAAAGTATTTCAAAACTTTGAATATTTTCAAATTTTGAAAACTTTGAAGGGGGTCTTGTAGGTCCTAAAAATCAAGTTGCACCCATCAAAAAAGTAATAAAAATCAAATTGCGCACCCTCCAAATGAACTGCGCAGGAAGCAGACTGCGCAACAAATCAACTGCGCGAGGTTGAACTGCGCCAATATCCAAGCGCGTTATGCTGACGTGGCAACGTCATCATTACCTGACACAAAATCAGATCTTCTGACAACTGACAGCCCGAAAGGTGAGGAGTCTCTTCGTTTCTCGAGCCGCGCAGCATTCTAGGACAGCTGTCCAAATCCTAGCGCGGTCCAGCTGCCAAAAGCCAGCACAGTCTGCTAGCCCAACCGAAGCGCAGTCTGTCAGATCCTCTTCAGCGCAGTTCGATCCCAGCACAGTCTGAAGCTAGCGTTGTTCAAGTGGCACGATCCATCAAGATAACTGACATTTTGTACGTGGCTTACATGCCATCAATTGCTCAACACATGGTAGCTTCCTGTACATGACCAAGCGTATTTCAATCAGACAATGCCACGCGTCTAAATACAGTTAGCCCATGATTGAGTAACCACCAAAAGCCAGCACAACTGGTAGTCTGCGCAGTCCAATGCCTGCGCAATCCAGCCTGCGCAATTCAGAATAACTATAAATTAGTTATTTCTAGAACTCTATAAATAGATTTTCAAGTCCTTCATTGAGGAGATCAGATCATTATTATCACCAGAGATCAGGAGTTCTTGTCCAAGTGCTGTTGCATTCTTCAGAGGCTATCGTCTTCAAAATTCACATCGTCCAAGGGATAAAGCGATCGTCTTCAGATCGGATTCCTATAGTTGTACTTTTCCAGAATTCAATTGTAATCTTCTTACAAAGTTTGTGAAATAAAAGAACTTTTGTTTTTGCAAACACACGTCAGGATCCCACCTTTAGTTGTATTGCAGAACCTGACAAGTTTCAAGGTTGAAGGTGCTATATTGCTACTTCTCTGATCGACTATTTGGTGCCATTTTAGTTGTATTATAGAACATGACACTTGGAAGGTTGAAGGTGCAATTTGATTAGGATTTCAAACCAAATTTACTCTGCTCAAAGACCATCAATTGGGTGAGCCTATTTTCTATAACTTCATAGTTTTGATATTTAACAATGCTTGTCAAATCGAGGAGGGGATCAGGGGATCGGCATACCATACTGATGTGGCAGCTCTCCATTGACGGAGGTGGAGCCCGGTGGGAGGGTGGCTCAAACTAATAGAGAGGCCATGTCGGCAAGCATTTTCGTTTCATATACACATTGCTAGTATGTCTTTTTCATTTGATCCAATAGTGTTCCGTTAGATAGGAAGAGATTTGATTAAAAATTGATTATTTGGTTTTTTAGAGACTAATTATAGCCATAGCTTGAATGTCTGTCTGGCTTCACACCTAATTATTACGGCTTTAAACTTGAGACAATTAATCCAGCATAGTCATGTAATTTTGTAATTTTTAGATGATTTTTGTTATCCTAATGTTCCTATGATATTAGTTGTTGTGTCTAGTATGATTTGTGTTATAAGTGTAATTCGAACTTTGATGGTTCACGAGAAAAACGAACGAAGAGGCATTACTAGAGAGCCTTTTAAAATTAGACAACAATTGAGGGATGCATGTGTTGTTGGGTTTTGGCCCCTGTTGTTTAGAACTTTAGTCCCACATCGGCTAGGCCAAAACAAATGTATCTCTATATATTAGCTTTCCTATTCTAGAGATGCACATGTGGTGTGGAGGTGCACATGGGTGTGCCATGTGGGGTTATTTTTCTAATGGAAAAAAAGGCTAAATCAACAATAAAAGCTTTCATGCTTTTTGCTCTTGGGAAATTCATTTCCATGGGAGCTAAGCCTCGTAGGGGCTTAGCGACTCGGACTCGGACTCGGACTCGGACTCGGGCTCATGGGCTCATGAGGCGTAATGTGGCATTTTGTTGGCGCACTTTGCACTTGGCGCGACCAGGGTGCGCGCCAGGTTGCGCGCCAGGTTACGCACAGGTTGCGCACAGTTTACGCCGGGTGTGCTGGCTGCGCGTGGTGCAAGGTGGCGCAGGTTGCGCAGTGGCGCAGTGCGCGTAGTGGCACAGGTTGGCGCAAGTGGCTCAGTGCGCGGAGTGCAAGGAGCGCAGGGTGCGCAGTTGGCGCAACTTGCAGCAGAACGTGCGTTTGCACGTTCTGGGCGGTTGCTACATGTTCAGGGTAGTTTTTACCACGTCCCTAACTTTGTGGCAACTGAGCAGTT
Source organism: Iris pallida (assembly GCA_029216955.1). Classification (NCBI taxonomy): domain Eukaryota; kingdom Viridiplantae; phylum Streptophyta; class Magnoliopsida; order Asparagales; family Iridaceae; genus Iris; species Iris pallida. Next base: position 3,990,018 of record JANAVB010045020.1, read on the forward strand.
GCTGCAGGGCCTATATAAGGCATGCTCTCTCTCATAAGGCAAGAGATAAAAAAGTAATAGAAGCCACCACAGAAAGTTTACGAAGTGTTTTTTAACACAAGTAAACTGATAATTCAGAAGTGTTCTTTAACACAGTTCTGATCGTAGTTTGCTTGCGAATTTCTGCAGCCTTCGAGAGAGAGGAAAGGCGCCGCACCAGCGTTGCTTTAGCACGGGAGTTCGTGTCCATCCGAGGAGTCAGAAGAGTAGGAGTGTTCCAAGTTCTCCGACGAACTTGCTGGTTCCTGGAAGCTGTTCATGTAGGGCGAATAAAGCTTTGAACAACGGTGATTATTCACTCCAGCAGGAATTTTTTCATCTTTCGCCAGTCATCTTCTTCATTGCTGCCAGTAATTTTGATTGTATCTTCTTTTTAAAAGTACTACGATCTATTGCTATGGATTACAAAATCTTTTTAGATTCTCGTAATACTAAAACGAGATCTTTTTAGATCTTCGTTATACTCGCGTAACCTTCCTAGAAGTGTTGCGTTGAAACATTGTTTTTACAATTATTTCATCTTCTCAGTTTTCCATCGAAAAATTGTGCCCCGGTACTAACAATCTCAAAGCTTTATTGCTACGATGGAAAACGTTAATGCTTCACTCCTCAATACTGACTTTTGTAAGTTAGAAAAGTTTGATGGAGAGCATTATCAAGTCTGGAAGAGGAAGGTTTATCTCACTCTTCAACTCAGAGACGTTGATCACGTGCTTTTTGAAGAGGAATCTACCATTCCAGATACTGGGTCTGCTGCTGCAATCACTACGGCTACTAAACTTCAGGCCAAGTAGAGAAGGGAAAATAGCATTTGCAGGCTGCTTATCCTGAATGCTATGGAGGATTCCCTAGCAGAATCCTACAGTAAGAAGACAATTGCCAGAGACATATGAGAGTCTCTGGAGAAACTGTACGAAGAAGACAAGAACAGGAGCAAGATATTTGTGGTTGAAAAATATCACAAATGGCTCTTTGAGGACGAGAAGTCCATGCTGCCGCAGGTAAAAGAATTTCTGAAGCTGCGACAGAAGTTGGAAGACGAGGCGATGCCCCTCCCTGACAAGTTTGTTATTGGAGGGATTGTCTCAAAGCTCCCCGCTGGGTGGAGTAAGTTCTATGCAAACATGCATAGGAAGAAGCTTGAGATCAGCCTTGAAGATCTCTTGCAGGAAATCTATGTTGAGGGCCAGATGTGGGCTCAACTGAAGGTGGACGCACTGTCCAAGAAATTGGCTAACGCCAATCTGGTTCATACCAAGGAACCAAGGGGAAAGCAGGTAGCTTCCCATAGCAAGAAGAAGGATCCTAACAATCTGAACGTGAAGGGGACTTCCTTCAAGCGAAAGAAGGCAAAGTCTCAGATGCCTTGTTTCAAGTGTGGCAAGAAGGGTCACTTTAAAAGTGAATGCAAAGCAAAGACCAAGCAATCAGAGCAAGGAGAGCCTAATAAGGTATCTATGTGTTGGCCCATTGGTCATATGGTCAAACTGATTTTAATAATTGATCAAACTCTGTCTCGATATATGGAGCTAGTCAGGATATCTCGCACACTTGGACATGATCAAGAACGACTATTTACTCAGTTCAAGACCGAAGCGTTGTTTGCCTGTTCGAGTCTGTATTTCTTTGAGCAATGTAATCTTTTATTTTATTGAGTCTAGATATACATTGTACACCGAGTCGTACTGGCAAATAGGCTATTCCAAAATAATTTCAAAATGTTTTTAAAATATCCTTAGTTTTGAAAAACATTCGTATTTATAAAAGCTCCAAAAAGGTTTTCAAAATTCTCCAAAATCTATTTTGAAAAACCCTAACCAAACCCTGACAGAACTCGGCCAGAGTTCGGCCAGAGTTCGGTTAGTGGCCGTTTTGATTTTTGAATTCCTTGGAACTTGGTCCTCCTGCAGTGGCGGATTTGACCGAGATTTGCTCATCGAGTTCTGTCCGAATTCTGCCCGAATTCTGCCAGAATTGTCTTTGGAACTCCTATAAATAGAGAAGAATTTCAATCATTTTAACACACTCATTCACTTTCAATCTTCTCTCTATTTAAAGCCTACTGTCTTCCAAAGAGTTTTTCTCGAGCTTTAATTTTTAGATCCCAAGCCAGTTACAATCCTCTAGTCAATTTGCCAGTGCGGTACGGTCTAGAAGTTTCTGAGTTATTGTAATCAGAAGGCTTGATAGAAGAATACCTCTTCACAATTGAAGTTGGACGAGTTCTTCGTATCAAAGCTCGCGTTGTAGAAGTTGCAAGGACTTCGTAAGAAAACTTGTGGTTTTGCAAATAGTGGATTCAACTGGTAGCAAGAGTTCTACTGACTGGACTAGTCCTCACCAGAGGGAAACCAGTATAAATCTCGGTGTTTGCGTTTGCCTTCTGATCACTTTTAAATTCTGTCATTCACTTTTTGTGATTATTATTATATCTGTGATCTAACTGCTAACAAGCTTTTAATTAGCAATATTCCGCTGCCTACTCTATTCACCCCCCTCTAGAGTATTCTGCTTTACGATTTCATTCCTACAATTGGTATCAGAGCAGGTTATACATGTAAAGCAAGGTAAAACAGCAGTTATATTAAATTTTATATAGATCACAGCTTTACACATGGCAACTGTGAAATTCACAAGTGAAGGCCAAGCAACAAACAGACCTCCACTGTTTGACGGCACAAACTACACTTATTGGAAAACACGTATGAGTTTCTTTCTGAAATCTCTTGATTTTGATCTATGGTCTATTGTTATTGATGGCTATCAAAAGCCACCTCGTATAAATGTTGATAGAGTTTTAACTAAAAAAACCCCATAACAGATACACAGAGGAAGAAAAGAAAAAGGCCAGTCTTGACGCACGTGCTATTAACGCTTTATTTTGTGCTTTAGACAGAACTGAATTTAACAGGGTGTCTATCTACACAACTGCAAATGAAGTATGGAAACTTCTTGAAGTCACACATGAGGGAACAACTCAAGTCAAAGAATCAAAGGTCAGCAGACTTACTCAAGAGTATGAGGTGTTCAAGATGAAGCCCAACGAAACAGTTACTCAGATGTTCAAAAGATTCTTGGATATTGTAAATCCTTTGTCCTCCCTAGGCAAAGATTACAGTAACCATGAAAAGATTCGCAAACTTCTGCGAGCACTTACAAAGAACTGGATTCCGAAGGCTACTGCAATCATTGAAGGAAACGACCTCACTACCATGACACTTGAAGTACTCATGGGTAAGCTACTCACTCATGAACTAGAGCTGCAAGACTTTGAAGAGCCTGCACCAAAGGAGAAGATGATCGCTTTCAAGGCTCAGCACAGAAGATCTGCTTAAGATGATTCAGACAACAGTGAATCTGATGCTGAAGATCAAGCACTCATTGTAAGAAAATTCAAAATATTCTTGAGATATAAAAAGAAGACAAAAGAAAACAATGGCGGCAACAGCTGGTATCAAGATGACGCTGTCTGCTACGGCTGCAAGAAGAAAGGACACATGAAGAAGGACTGTCCTACAAACACATCAACAAGCAAGAAGAGCAACAGATACGAGAAAGGGAACCTGAAGAGATCAACATCTCGGAAGTATGCCAATACCAGCATATGGCATGAAAGTGAAGCCAGCGACTCAGAAGATGAACAATCAGAAGACGCTGCAAATGTATGCTTTATGGCATCCGATCAGGTACTCTCTGAACCTATAGTTGATATATATGATGACTTCACCTTTGAGCAATTAGGAGAAGCCTTCAGTGAACTGATAAGTGATTACAGGAAACTGCATAGCAAATATCAGACCTCTAAGAAGGTACTCAAAGAGTACAAAGGTGAAATAGGAAGACTTACCGACCTACTAGCTGAGGTTAAAGATAATGTTAGTGAGTCTGGTGAGATTTCTTCTATTAAGCTCTTATTACACGAGACTACCAAGTCATCCGAAGAAAAAGACAAGGTTATTGACCAACTGAAAGAAGAACTTTCTAAAGAGAAGAAAAGTCTTCAAATTGCACAAGTCAGAATGGAAACACTCACTTCTGACTATACTAAGTTATATGACACTTCCAAAATATTGGAAATTAGGTTAGGAAAACAGCCTGAGACTGCTGCTTCCTACCCTAACACGTGTCACTTACCGAAAAATCAGAACATTCCCAAACCTAACACTGTCAGACCTAACCCTATCAAACCTTTACCTAAAAAGGTTATGCCCAAACAAGATAATAGGTATGCTTTCTTCTATACTAGAAAACCTAAACCTACCAACCATGCACATCACTCAGCTTTCAACACTCAACATGCTAAATGTCATTAGTGTGGCCTCATTGGTCATATATCTTCTGCATGTAGAATCAGAAAGCTAGTAGATTTAAATATTTATGCATAGATACCGAAAGCTAACTAGTCAGGACCCTACAAGAAATGGGTACCAATAGTTTTATCTGTAAATTGTTTTGTAGGTAGGACACCCTTCACATGCTAGAAGCAAATGGATCCTCGACAGCGGTTGCTCACGGCACATGACCGGTGACGTTTTATTATTCGCAACACTGTCGAAGAGGAATAAAAAATGATATGTCTCCTTCGGCAATAATTTAAAAGGGTATATAATCGGTATTGGTGATATTGGTAAAGCTCCTTATGCAGTAATTAAAGACGTTTGTCTTGTTACTGAGTTAAAACATAATCTGCTCAGCATAAGCCATTTAGCTGATCACGGTTATGGTATTAACTTCGTAAAAGACAAATATATTATTATTGATAGTTCAACTGGTAATACTATATTTGAAGGTATTAGAGAAGACAATATATATGTTTTCTATTTGTTGGAAGATACTAACATTTCAGGTAGATGTTTAATGGCTAAAAGTGATGAGAGTCATCTGTGGCATATGAGACTCGGTCATGCAAATATGGATACTATTTCCAGATTATCCACAAAGAAGCTAGTACGCAGTTTACCGGACATTACATTCAAGAAGGATGCGGTATGCAGTCAATGTGAAAAGAACAAAGCTACTCGATCCTCTTTCAAGTCAGTAAATGTTGTATGTACTACTAGACCTCTACAATTACTACATATGGACTTATTTGGTCCTAGCAAAGTTGCTAGTCTCGGAGGTAAGCTATATGCTTTTGTAATTGTAGATGATTATTCTAGATACATGTGGGTATATTTTCTGACACGCAAAAACGATGTATTATCGGAATTTGTCACCTTTTGCAAGAAAGTACAGAATGAAAAAGGTTACATGATCACTCGTATTAGAAGCGATCATGGAGGCGAATTCGAGAATGCAGAGTTTGAGCAATTTTGTGACACATACGGTTTTATACACGAATTCTCCTGCCTTAGGACTCCACAATAAAATGGAGTTATGGAACGTAAGAACAGAACTCTATCCGAAATGGCCAGAGTAATGTTAAACCAGTTTAGTCTACCCAAGTATTTGTGGGCTGAAGCTGTCAATACAGCTTGTTTTGTTCTCAATAGAGTTCTAATTCGACCAAAATCGAAGAAGACTCCATTTGAGTTATGGTTTGATAGAATTCCATCAGTTTTATATTTTAGAATATTTGGTTGTAAATATTTTATTCTTAATACTAAAGTTAATTTGGGAAAGTTTGACGAAAAGGCCGATGAAGGTATATTTTTAGGTTATGCGGGCAAAAGCAAAGGATATAGAGTCTTCAATAAAAGAACTATGATCATCGAAGAGTCGATCAATGTCACCTTTGATGAACTAAATCAAACGACAATCGATAAAAATGACGAAGATCTCAATGTACCCAGCAAAGCACCAGCTGATCCTCCTAGAGAAGATCCAGGAACCAGCTACCTTCGGAGTCTGCCAAAAAGATTGAAGTTCACGGCTGATCATCCAAAGGATTTGGTAATTGGTGAGATTACCAAAGGTGTAAGTACTCGCTCCTCTAATAAAAATATAGCTTCCTGTGTTGCTTTTGTATCTCATTTTGAACCCAAAAATATTGATGAAGTATGTAGTGATAATTTTTGGATAGATGCTATGCAAGAGGAATTAAACCAATTTGAACGGAATCAAGTTTGGGAACTTGTTCCCAAGCCTATTGATCATCCGGTCATTGGCACCCGATGAGTATTCCGAAATAAACTGAACGAGAATGGTTTAGTGACTCGCAATAAGGCTCGACTCGTAGCTCAAGGATACAATCAGGAAGAAGGTATCGACTACGATGAGACTTATGCCCCTGTTACGAGATTAGAATCCATTCGCATGTTATGTGCATTTGCATGTTTTCATAATTTCAAATTATTTCAAATGGATGTCAAAAGCGCATTTTTAAATGATTTTATAAAAGAAGAGGTTTATGTAGCTCAACCACCCGATTTTACTGATTTTAAATTTTCTGAATATGTTTTCAAGTTGAAGAAAGCTCTATACGGTTTGAAACAAGTCCTTCGTGCTTGGTATGATCGTCTAAGCTCTTTTCTACTTGATAACGGTTTTTCAAAGGGAAAGGTTGACACTACTTTGTTTATAAAGTCTTTGAATAATAATATTCTTTTGATTCAAATCTATGTAGATGATATTATCTTTGGATCTACTGATGAATCTCTTTGTCAAGAATTCTCAAAGTGTATGCAGAATGAGTTTGAGATGAGCATGATGGGAGAGCTGAAGTTCTTTCTCGGACTGCAAATCAAACAAACCAATAATGGGACGTTCATAAATCAAGCTAAGTACACAAAAGATCTACTAAAAGAGTTTGACATGGAAGCAGCAAAGCCACTTAGCACTCCAATGGCGACTTCAACCAAGCTTGATATTGATGAACAAGGCAAACCTGTCGACATACGTAAGTATCGAGGTATGATCGGTAGCTTACTTTATTTAACTGCCAGTCGACCAGACATTATGTTTAGTGTTTGCTTATGTGCTCGTTTTCAAGCCAATCCTAAGGAATCACATCTGTGCGCAGTTAAGCGTATCTTTCGATACCTTAAAGGCACTTCTTCTGTCGGCTTATGGAATCCCAAAACCACGTCGTTTGACCTAACCGGTTATTCCGATGCTGATTTTGCCGGATGCAAGGTTGATAGAAAAAGCACTAGCGGCACTTGTCATTTTCTAGGAAAAGCTCTAGTCTCTTGGTTTAGTAAAAAGCAAAATTCTGTTGCATTATCAACAACAGAGGCTAAGTATATCACCGCAGGACGTTGTTGTGCACAAATTTTGTGGATGAAACAAACCTTAGAAGACTATAGATTGCTTTCTACATATATACCCATTTTCTGTGATAATACTAGTTCTATTAATTTGACTAAGAATCCAGTATGTCACTCTCGTACTAAGCATATCGAGATCCGACATCATTTTCTTAGAGATCATCATCAGAATGGAGATATTGACCTTATATACATAGACACTGAGAATCAATTAGCTGACATCTTCACAAAACCTCTAGCAGAAGATCGTTCAATTATTTACGTCGAGAATTAGAAATTTTGGACGTCAATAATGTTAATTAATTTTGTTTTATGATTATATTTTAATACGCAAAAACTGTGTTAGAGACAAGCCAATAAAGAGTCTGTCTGTCACTACAACTACGGTTGAAGCGAAGCGGTATGTAAGCGTTCCCCGGTGAACCTCCGCCAGCTGGGACAGTACTCCTACAGCTAATCTGAGATAGTCGCTGTGTAACGAAATTTAATCTATAAAATTATATTAATTATATTAATTGAAGGTTGAAATTACTAATCTTTGAATTAAATTTTTGAAATGAGTCAATGAAAAAGAAAGTGGCCCAAACCAAATAACAGAACCCCTAGGCAAATTCGGCCAGAGTTCGGACCGAATTCGGCCCGAGTTCGGTTAGCGGTATCTGATTATATAACCAGAACCCGAGAGCCTCTTTTTATTCATTGCTTCTAAAACCTCTTCCACAGCAATAGCAGCCGCGCGAAGCTCTCCAAACCCTAGTTCTTCACCACTTCGTTTCTCCCAATCTACGTGGTGAAGTTCATCCAAATTTTGGATTCGTGCGAAGATCGTTGTCCTCTACAGCATACTTGAATCTCGGGAGGTATAACTCCGTATTTCTCCTTATTTCAAATTCGTGCATATTTACTTTATTTGCACAATGCCTAAGGGATTCAACCCCTTCAAGAGGAAGAAGACGACCAATCCTAGTGAGGAAGGATCATCTTTAAATCCACACACGGATTTCCTCTTTTCGCCAGTTCAGTTGAGCGATGGCGCGTTCGATAGGTTTTATTTTCAAACCCTAGATCAAGCCCTTCTGTGGTATGGAGACTTTTCTATGAGGTCCATATGCACAGGCGCTCCTATCAAATGGACTGTGTTTCCAGATCACCGCCCTTATTTTGAGGTATTAGGATTACAACACTTTGCTAAACTTTGTTTCCCGGTAGCTACTAATGCCATTAGACTTTTCTATTGCAATATCGTACTAAACACGTTTGACGTAAGTACTCGTGTTGGCGGACTAGATATCGAGTTCAATGATGTCCTCTTAGCGAAAATCTTTGGTATTTCTAACGAAGGTTCACCGCTTGATGATATCACTGAATTTGATTTCTCCGACGGTACAACACTTGCTAGTTTTAAAGCTGAACTCTGTGCCCCTGATCGAGTTTCCTCTGGAAAGTTCAAGGCCAATAACTTGAACTTGTTTAGTTATGAATTACATCGCATCATCTACTCCACTCTCCTTCCGAAGTCTACTTCAAAGGATGATGTCACATCACTTGAGCTGTCTGCTATGTATCATATTCTTAAGGGGATTTCTTTTTCTGCCCCTAAGACTATTATCCAGATGATGGGACGTTGTCGTGCAAGAGATAGAAATCTCTCTTATGCGATGATTCTCCCACGCATCTTCCAGCATTTTGATATTGATCTGTCAACTTGTACTCAAGACCCTGAGCCCAAGTTTCTTAAGCTATCTCGTCGTAGTATGACTGCTGCTGCTCTTCCTACTGCTCCACCTCCTCTACCTACTCAGCAGTATGCCATGACCTTTGATGGCATACACCAACATCTTTCTGATTTGCACGTCTCGATGACGGATATGGCCCGCGAACGTGAGTTCCGCGATATCACTCGTTATCAGGCGATAGCAAATTCTCTTGCTGATCTCCGATTTGCTCAGACTGGACATTCTGTCGGTTCTATTCCTAGAGATCCAGCCTTTTCTGGTTATCGCTGTGAGGATGAGGCTGTTCATGCCTACTTTCAGCCCGATAATGCTTATGATTGGTATCGCAGTTCTGGTGCTACTCCACACCCTTCTGGAGCTGGCACTTCTGGAGCTGGTCCTTCTGAACATGCCGGTCATGCTGCAGCTGATGATGATGATGAGGATGATGAGGAGATGTGATGATGATGTATTAGCTGATTTTGAGACTTAGTTATTGTCTACTGTACACTTGGAAATGCTCCGACATTCCAAGTTTTTTTCTTTTTAGCTTTTATTATCAGTTTTTTTAGGACTTGTACTGGATATTTCTTGATGTCTCTTGAACATCATTTTATTTTTATGGGATGCGTAGTTTATCTTTCATATCAGTTTATTTATTCTTTATAGCATCTTTATCTGCTTCTATATTATAAACTGCCTGTGAAATACTTCTCTGTTATGTCTTGTATATTCTCACTGCATGAGATATTATTTTCTTGTGTTTCTTCACTGTTGTAGCTTCTGCATTAATTGCGGGGGAGCCTATTTCTTCGCAATTATTTTGCTAAGTGACAACGGAGGAGAAAAAGGATCTAACATTTTGTTTTGAGAATAATACAGGGATTGAACAATTTTTGTGGTATCTTATCTCAAAAGATGTTATATCATTCATAGTTTGTCAATTATCAAAATGGAAGAGATTGTTGGCCCATTGGTGATATGGTCAAACTGATTTTAATAATTGATCAAACTCTGTCTCGATATATGGAGCTAGTCAGGATATCTCGGACTCTTGGACATGATCAAGAACGACTATCTACTCAGTTCAAGACTGAAGCGTTGTTTGCCTGTTCGAGTCTGTATTTCTTTGAGCAATGTAATTTTTTATTTTATTGAGTCTAGAAATACATTGTACACCGAGTCGTACTGGCAAATAGGCTATTCCAAAATAATTTCAAAATATTTTTAAAATGTCCTTAGTTTTGAAAAACATTCGTATTTACAAAAGCTCCAAAAAGGTTTTCAAAATTCCCCAAAATCTATTTTAAAAAACCCTAACCAAACCCTGATAGAACTCGGCCAGAGTTCGGTTAGTGGCCGTTTTGATTTTTGAATTCCTTGGAACTTGGTCCTCCTACAGTTGCGGATTTGACCGAGATTTGCTCATCGAGTTCTGCCCGAATTCTGCCAGAATTCTGTCTTTGGAACTCCTATAAATAGAGAAGGATTTCGATCATTTTAACACACTCATTCACTTTCAATCTTCTCTCTATTTAAAGCCTACTGTATTCCAAAGAGTTTTTCTTGAGCTTTAATTTTCAGATCCCAAGCCAGTTACAATCCTCCAGTCGATTTGCCAGTGCGGTACGGTCTAGAAGTTTCTGAGTGATTGTAATCAGAAGGCTTGATAGAAGAATACCTCTTCACAATTGAAGTTGGACGAGTTCTTCGTATCAAAGCTCGCGTTGTAGAAGTTGCAAGGACTTCGTAAGAAAACTTGCGGTTTTGTAAATAGTGGATTCAACTGGTAGCAAGTGTTCTACCGACTGGACTAGTCCTCACCAGAGGAAAATCAGTATAAATCTCGGTGTTTACGTTTGCCTTCTGATCACTTTTAAATTCTGTCATTTACTTTTTGTGATTATTATTATATCTGTGATCTAACTGCTAACAAGCTTTTAATTAGCAATATTCTGCTGCCTACTCTATCCACCCCCCTCTAGAGTATTCTGCTTTACGATTTCGTTCCTACACTATGATCACTGACGTTGTTGCTATGATTGCGCAGGTTGATGCGGTAAGGACTGACTCTGACTGGTGGGTAGACACTGGAGCCTCCTGTCATGTCTGCTCCAGTAAGGAGTGGTTCACCACCTACACACCTACTTCTGAAGTGGTTGTGATGGCGAACCAGGCACAAGCTGAAGTGCTCGAGATCGGGACGGTGGTGTTGAAGCTGACTTCGGGGAAGTCTCTGACGCTTCAAGGCGTGAAGCACGTACCTGCTATCGCCAAGAACCTGATCTCAGGAGGCCTACTCTGCAACGCAGGCCTTAGGATGGACATCAATGATGGCCAGATGGTGATGTCTATCAAGGAAACATATTTCGGGAAAGCTTTTTATACCGAAGGAATGTTCAAAATTTAGCTTGTAAATCAGTCCAATGTAATTAATGTGATTAATAAAATCACTCCTTCTGCTTATACTCTTGAGTTGTGGCATAATAGGCTAGGACATGTTCATTGTAAACGAATAAACAGAATGTCTAGTCTAGGATTTATCTCCAAGTGTGGGGGTAAGGTAGAGAAATGTGAAGTTTGTGCTCAAACAAAGATCACAAGGAAACCCTTTCCTCGGGTTACTCGAAGTACAGATCTTCTGGAGTTGGTACACTCCGATATCTGTGACTTCAGACAGTTCTCTACAAAGGCCGGGATGAAGTATTTCATAACCTTCATCGATGACTTCTCAAAGTATGCGTTCGTCTACTTACTGAAGGCTAAAGACGAAGCATTCAAGAAGTTCAAGGAGTTCAGAGCCGAAGCTGAGCGGCAGACTGGACAACAACTTAAAAGAATAAGAAGTAATCGAGGTGGGGAGTACAGGTCTCATGAATTCGCATCGTTCTGCAAAGAACATAGAATTGTCAATGAGACTACGGCTTCGTACTCTCCTCAATCAAACAGAGTAGCAGAGAGGAAGAATAGAACGTTAACAGAAATGATTAACTCAATGTTGTTGACGGCTGGTCTTCCTAAGTGCTACTGGGGAGAAGCTGCATTGACGGCCACTTTTATTCTAAATAGAGTGCCTCATGCAACTTCAGACGTTACTCCTCAGGAACTCTGGTTCAAGGTCAGACCTAACTTGAATGTTATTCGAGTGTGGGGGTGTCTGGCATATGTCAAGCTTCCAGATCTGAAGATTCAGAAGCTTGGGACAAGGACTACTAAGACGATCTTCTTGGGGTATGCCGAGAAGAGTGATGCTCGGAGATTTCTTGATATTGAGTCAAATCATATCATTGAATCTCGCGACGCAAAATATTTTGAAGACAAATTTGCAAGGCACAAGAATATTGTTCTTACGGACGTACCGGAGAACAATGAGGGTGCGCAGAAAACTGAAGTCTTCAATGAAGATGTGGTCCAAGAAGATGTTGTTGAAACAACGATTGAACCAGAACAAGCTAAGCCATCAGCTAAGCATATAAGGAGGCCGAATGACTTCAGAAGTGACTTTTTCACCTATCATGTGGAAGCAGATCCGCTTACCTATGATGAGGCGATGAAGACCAGAGACGCAATTTTCTGGAGGGAGACGATTGACAATGAAATTGAATCTATCACCTCCAATAACACTTGGGTGTTGGTTGATCTTCCTGAAGGAGCAAAACCCATCGGATGCAAATGGATCTTCAAGAAGAAGATGAAAGCAGACGGAATTATTGACAAGTTCAAGGCTAGGCTAGTAGCCAAGGGATTTTCTCAGAAGCAGGGAATCGACTACTTTGACACGTATGCTCCAGTAGCCCGGATGACTACCATCAGAATATTGATTGCTCTCGCAGCGATGCATAAGATGGTGATACATCAGATGGATGTGAAAACAGCTTTCCTAAATGGCGAGCTGACCGAAGAGATTTATATGCAACAGCCAGAGGGATTTGTCGTCTAGGGTCTTGAAGACAAAGTCTGCAAGTTGGTGAAATCTCTGTACGGTCTTAAACAGGCTTCCAAGATGTGGCATGAGAAATTTGACAAAGTTATAAGGTCAAATGGCTACATGGTCAGCGAGACGGACAAGTGTGTTTATACGAAGTTCGCTGATGGAAGAGGTATGATCGTTTGTCTATACGTGGACGACATGCTTATCTTAGGTACGGATATGAGCTGTGTCACGGAGACAAAGAAATTTATCTCAAGCAAGTTCAGTATGAAGGACTTGGAGGAAGCTGATGTGATCTTAGAGATCAAGATCATCCGGACAGACACTGGACTAGCGCTGTCACAGTCTCATTATATTGAGAAAATGATCATTCGTTACAGGTATCGAGATCTTTCAGGGATCGATACGCCGTACAGGTGTGATCTGAAGCTGAAGCCTAATTCAGGGGAAAGCGTCAGGCAGTTGGAGTATGCAAGCGTAATCGAAAGTTTGATGTATGCTACTACTGCCACAAGGCCTGACATAGCTTTCGTCGTGGAAATGCTGAGTCGTTTCACGAGCAACCCAGGTGCTGAACACTGGAAAGCTGTGAAACGGGTGATGAGATATCTCAAGAAGACTCAGACATATGCACTGTACTACAGCAGAGATCCGCCGGTAGTGGAAGGCTTCAGTGATGCCAGCTGGTGCACAGAGGTGGAGAGCCAGAGGTCCACAGGTGGATTCATTTTCACAATGGGTGGAGCTGCTATATCATGGAAGTCGAAGAAGCAGACTATGCTCTCGCGGTCATCCATGGAATCTGAGTTCTTTGCACTTGATACCGTAGCCGAGGAAGCAGAATGGCTTCGGGAGCTCATGTATGATCTTCCAGTGGTTGGGGCACAAATACCGGCTATACCGATATACTACGACAACCAGGCGACTGCGGCGGTGGCATCAAATGACCTCTTCAACGGAAAGAAGAGGACTGTGCGGTTGAAGCACAGGGCAGTACACGATCTTATCAAGAGAGGTGTTATTACAGTGATTGATGTTCGGAGTCAGGAGAACCTGCGAATCCGTCACCAAGGGCCTCAAGCGCCAGCTGGTCGATGACACAGCTTATAAAATGGGCTTGAAGGCATTCTGATATTGTATTATTGTATTTCTACCATAAAGTTTTATGCTAATAGTTCAAAGAAAAATCTACTAGGCATCTAGCTTTTGGTTCAAGGGAGGACCACTAATCGAAAGAATATCAGGAACGGTGGGTACATGTTCTATTGGGCATGGAGAGGTTACGGACCTATAACCACTGTTGTCTACTGTTATTTTCTACGAAAAACGGATCCTGTGGGAAGGTTGGCTTAAATGCCTTAATGAGTTCACAGGCAGAGTGAATGCCCGGTGTGCTTTACAGGAAGCACGATAGAACATCACTACAAGGAGTGAAACTCCATGCTACTGTGGGGTGACTCCACCATGAGGTTCCTATATGTGGGGTGCTGCCCAGGAATAGGATAAAGCCTCGGCTTTGCAGGCCAAGTCACAGCGGCGTAGTACCGCAAATAGACAGTTAGCCTAATGTTGTATGTTAAAATAAAGAGGGGTGTAGTCAGCACTACAAAGAGTAGGAGTTCCTCATGTTACAGTGGCACGACACCACGATGAGGTACCCGGTTAGGGATAAAGCCTCGGACTTGCAAGCCATGTCGTTGCGGCGTAACACTGCAAGGGAGCCTAAGGCTTTATGCTGGGCAGTTTGGCACTACAAAGAGGCGGTTGTCTCATGCTACAGTAGTATGATACTACGATGAGGTTCCCGGTACGGGGTAAGGCCTCGGCTTTAAGCCATGTCATAGCGGCGTAGCACCGCAAGGGAAGCGCAAAGCACTTTATGCCATGTTTCTTTATAATGAACTCACCTATAGTGTATGGACAAAGAGATATCAGGCCGTCTCTTGAGGGTAAACTTGTAGACGCCCGAAATTATACACTGAAACCAGGCTGGCACAGGGCCTTTAATGTGTAGCCAGAAACACATGTAAATACATTATGTGAGTGGGAAGAATTTTAGCTATGATGCAGAATTTAAGGCTTAGTCCATTCTTGTATTATAGTCTGTTGTTTGAACCATGCGGGAAGATTCAAGTCGTCAGCGACATCTCTCCTAATGCATGATGGACAGTTACTGTGGGGAACACTTATACTCATATATATAGAGATATGTGGGAGATTGTTGGGTTTTGGCCTCTTTTGTTTAGAACTTTAGTCCCACATCGGCTAGGCCAAAATAAATGTATCTCTATATATTAGCTTTCCTATTCTAGAGATGCACATGTGGTGTGGAGGTGCACATGGGTGTGCCATGTGGGGTTATTTTTCTAATGGGAAAAAAGGCTAAATCAACAATAAAAGCATTCATGCTTTTTGCTCTTGGGAAATTCATTTCCATGGGAGCTAAGCCCCGTAGGGGCTTAGCGACTCGGACTCGGACTCGAACTCGGACTCATGGGCTCATGAGACGTAATGTGGCATTTTGTTGGCACACTTTGCACTTAGCACGTCAGTATCGTCGCTAGGCGCATAGTGCGCTTTAGTTGCGATCGTTGCGCGAGCTACTTGCGCTGCCACGTTGCGCGCCATAGGTTGCACGACCAGGGTGCGCGCCAGGTTGCGCACAGGTTGCGCCGGGTGCGTTGGCTGCGCGTGGCGTGCGTGGCGCACGTTGCGCGAGTGGCGCAAGGTGGCGCAGGTTGCGCAGTGGCGCAGGTTGGCGCAAGTGGCTCAGTGCACGAAGTGCAAGGAGCGCAGGGTGCGCGCATTTGGCGCAACTTGCAGCAGAACGTGCGTTTGCACGTTCTGGACGGTTGCTACATGTTCGGGGTCCCTAACTTTGTGGCAACCGAGCAGTTGCTGCAGGGCCTATATAAGGCATTCTCTCTCTCCTAAGGCAAGAGATAAAAAAGTAATAGAAGCCACAACAGAAAGTTTATGAAGTATTTTTTAACACAAGTAAACTGAGAATTCAGAAGTGTTCTTTAACACAGTTCTGATCGGAATTTGCTTGTGAATTCCAGCAGCCTTCGAGAGAGAGGAAAGGCGCCGCACCAGTGTTGCTTTAGCACAGGAGTTCGTGTCCATCCGAGGAGTCAGAAGAGCAGGAGTGTTCCAAGTTCTCCGACGAACTTGCTGGTTCCTGGAAGCTGTTCGTGTAGGGCGAATAAAGCTTTAAGCAATGGTGATTATTGACCCCAGCAGGAATTCTTCCATCTTTCGCCAATCATCTTCTTCAATGCTGCCAGTAATTCTGATTGTATTTTCTTTTTAGAAGTACTATGATCGATTGCTGTGGATTACGAAATCTTTTTAGATTCTCGTAATACTAAAACGAGATCTTTTTAGATCTTCGTTATACTCGCGCAACCTTCCTAGAAGTGTTGCGTTGAAACATTGTTTTTATAATTGTTTCATCTTCTCAGTTTTCCATCGAAAAATTGTGCCCCGGCACTAACATGTGTATCATGTGTGTATCAAAATTTGAGGGGATGAAATAAATGTGTAGCTTATCTTATGATGAATGCATGTGTCTTCTATATATACTTTAGTAAGTATGCTAAGGAGCAATGGGGCAATTCGAGACGCACGTTGGGTTTGTGTGGAGGAGCATGTGGCAATATTTATATATATGTTAGGACACAAGTCCAAGAACATAGTACGCATGATTGATTTTGTGTGCTCTAGAAAAACACTCTAGATACTTCAACCTCCTACTTTGTGTTATATTTAGCACACGTGATCGAGTGATAAACCAATATGATTCCAAGACTCAAATTGATATAGAAGAAAACTGTGAAGGATTCTCGTAATTCAAGATAATTATGACCTAATAAGTTAGCAGGTGCTTCTTAATAATATTTTCAAAATAGCAAAAAAATGATCATGTGTTGTAGGATTGTATTGGTTCGATCGACTGGACCCACATTCAAGCCACATTGCTTTTATCAAAGGTCCCTCGCTTTATAGATAGAAAAAATGAACTAACCAAAAGCGTACTAGTTGCATAGAAAAAATGAACTAACCAAAAGCGTACTAGTTGCATGTACACCGAACAATAAAGTTCACTTATGTGTTAGCTATGGATTGTTAATTATTAATTAGTATTAAGTCTTAATTAGACTAATATTAATTCTTCAACATAAATAAAAATACATTTAGTTTATACAATATAAATTATAAAGTATACTTATTATAATATAATCTTCCACTTTTTACTTTATTAACCAAGGCTATATGGGATTTCTAAAAACTCAATCCTACTTGGCATTGTAGTATAAAGAAATTTCTATCCTAGTTGGCAGAGTTTCTACATAGAAATTACATCCAAAACAATACTCTCCAATGATTCTCAATTTCTATCCTACATGACAAAAAATAAAAGGCCAGTTTAATGATATAGTTTGAAAGTATGGCACAATATTAATTTTTATCAGAGATAAAAAATTTATGAGAGTTTATACATATAGAAACCCTTACAAAAAAATTTCATCCTACATCAATGCCACGTAGGATGAAAATTGGAATAGAAACCATTGTTGGAAATTTTTTTTTTTTTTCTAAATTTTTTTTTTACCATAGAAATAGGAGAGAGATAGAAACCCTCTTTGGAGATGGCCTACCAAGACATGTTTGGGAAAGAGAAGACAAACAAAAAAAGTATTTCCTTTCGGAGGACGAGAATTATACATGTGATTAGTTCTTGGACTTGGTAAGGAATTTGCTTTCGAGTATGAGGATCAAGAACTCCAAACTCTTATGCAATCCATATATGGGTTCCGAACTAGGATATAAAATAAAAAATCCACAAAAAACTGGCAATACATGATTAAAATTCTAAGTCCAAGCCTAAAATATCATGTCTCGTGGATCAGATTCTCTTTGGATCCCACCGCGTTGCCAACAATACTGAGTTAAAGTCGATAATTACTTAGTGACAACACCTATTAGTAAATTAGTTGTTAAATATTGTGTCAATCGAGGACAATATGAAAATTACAACTATCTTACATGGGTTGAACATGTGAAACACGTAAACCTTTGGCTGTTAATGTTACAGAAGACTTGATTAAAAAAAAAATGTTACAGAAGACTTAATATTTAAAAAAATGGAGATGCGGGGTATCGATCCCCGTACCTCTCGCATGCTAAGCGAGCGCTCTACCATCTGAGCTACATCCCCTTTGCAACAAAATTGAATTACCAATTTACTTGACTGCTCAAGAATAGACAGGTCATAGCAGTATTAATCAAAATACTCACAATTTGAAGATGTAAGATTCGAAAATTCATATCAGAGATTCAATCATACTTGAGTATGATATGCGCTTAAATATTGAAGACAGGTAAATAAAATGGTCCCACATCTAAAATATTTATCAAGGTATTTCCTATTTTCTTAAATAACTTATTAATTTGTCTATTAATTAATAACTTATTAATTTGCCTATTAATTAATAACTTATTAATTTATCAAGGTATTTCCTATTTTCTTAAATATTGTACATTGTATATTTTTTTCATTTACAGACTAACAATTCTCTCTCTCTCTCTCTCTCTCTCTCTCTCTCTCTCTCTCTCTCTCTCTCTATATATATATATATATATATATATATATATATATGTTTAACCAAGTAAAATTCATAACAAAATTCAAAAATAGATTGTACATTGTTCAATGTACTACTCTATTTCATTTTATGAACATTTAACCAAGTAAAAACTTTACATAGTTTCTCATTTTACGAACTAACAATTCTATGTAGTTGTTTAACCAAGTAAAATTCATAAATCTACTTATTTTTTCCTAAAAATATATTGTATATTGTTCAATGTACTACATTATTTCATATTATGAACATTTAACAAAACAAAAACTCTATTAATTTTTTTTTTAAAACATAGTGACATCAATTTCAAGAAGAAACAAACAATGATCGAGTCAAATTTTAGGAAGACCTCATGGTCTAACCATAAATACTATGTACCTCATGAAATTATTAATTTATATACTACGTAGGACCTATATAATTTTTTTATTATAATGTATTATCTTATAAATTTAGAGAATTATTAACTTGCACATTATTCCCGAGTCGAGACCGGCCAAAAGTATTATTTAACCGAGGTTATTATTAATTTGTTGGGTATTAAATTATCGAAGTTTTTTTTTTTTGGAGGGTGTCCACTTCTTAATGGTACTTGGAGGCATGCCTCCAAGGGGGCTCGAACCCGCGCTACTGCGCCGGGATGCTCCACCGTTCCCAACGGGCTACGGCCACGGGGGGACAATTATCGAAGTTATACTGTATACATACATGGTTCTGGAAGTTCCCAGCATAGCCTGCATACACATGTATATGTGTATAAAAGGATCCTACCAAATATAAAAGCTCCTTCAGTTGCTGCTGATTAAATCAACATAAGCTCGAGGAACCCCTTATCATTTGATAACACATTGGCCAGCACAAGGACCTTGTGCATCCTCTTGTATTTTGAGCTATTTGTCATCATCTATTGTTTAGATTGCACTTCGTTCCAATATCACTTGAGCTATATAACTTCTGTCTGCCTGTGCCATTAAAATGTGCTTGTGCACATAGTTAGGCTGCCATGAAAGAATAGTACTTCTTGCACTACTGTGTTTATTTTCCTTTTTACCATCTTTCCATGCCACCAACCAACCAGAAGTCTTATTTTCCTCGTTTGGTTCACGGAAAGGAAATAAATTCCCTTGCATTTTCCATGGAAATGGAAAAGTAGAATTTCTGTCACATTTTTTTTCTATTGTTTGGTAAAACAAAAAAACTACCTAGAAAAGAAAAGCAAAATATAACAATGTTCCAATAATATCCTTACCTTTTAAAATAAAAATAATATTATAAAAAATAACATCAATGGTAAAATAAGCAATGACACATGGTTACTTTTGTCATAACTTTTGTAATAAATGTTGGAAAAGGAGGAGGAAAAATCATTCTCATGGATCTTGAGTGGAACCATATTCTCACCCATTTTTTTTCTTGTCAGAAAATTGATTCCCAAATTTGTGGCTACCAAATAAAGGAAATGAACAACATTCCTTTCTTGGTTCCTTAAATCCGTAAACCAAACGAGGCCTAAATATAGAGTAGGGGTGAGCATTATTTGGTTTTGGACCGAAAATCGAACCGAACCGAATCTCTTATTCGTTTCGGTTTCGGTTTTGAAAATACTAAATTTTTTTTATTCAGTTTCGATTTTGGATTTCGGTTTCGGTCCAAAACCAAAAACCGAATATATATATATATATATATATATATATATATATATATATATATATATATATATATATATATATATATAAATTATAAATAAACCGAAAATCGAACTGATTTAATTCGGTTCAGTTTGATTCAGTTATGGGCCAATTCGGTTCAGTTTCGGTTTTGCTTATTCAATTTTCGATTATTCGGTTCGGTTTGAACCGAATTAACCGACTGTTCACCCCTGTTGTAGAGATTTTTCTTCAAGCAAAAGATCTGACATCAACAATATGTTTCAAACCACTCCCCCTCCCCCCCTAATGAACCACCAATTAGTTCACCCATCCTCAAGAGGCCTTTTAAACAGGTAGTATCATATTTAAATCCTACTCGTGCCTAGAATTCCCCCATTCTGTCGAAAAATACTTGATTCCTTACACTTAATCTTTTAGTCTCAAGAGTTTTTAGCTGTTAGGAGTTGCTTTCCCTCAACTTTAATTGACATTGACATCTTTCAAACAATCTTGACTACATAGAATAATATCTTGTTAATTCCCTTCCATGTAATCAGAGAGTGAATCCAAGCCTCAACAGGCAAATTGTCGATGCTACAAACCTCTCACCAGAGTTGAACCTCAATCATCAATCTCTAGCAAATTCAAAGATTTTCATCAAACGTCTAGTCATTGTTTACCAAGAAAGAATGTGATTTCCTTCCTAAAACTCAATTTTCTCATTCACAAGCATAATTCTGAAGGTTCATATTAACTGGCTTCTTAAGAATTTCTCCTGTCTACTATATATAGTATGTTATTTTGTTGCTTTAAAGTGTGTCGGATTCGATTTTAAGTGCCATACTTTTTAAGTGTATATATTGACAGGGAGGTATTAAGGGTCTGCTTGGTAACGGTGTTTTTACTGATTATTGGATGTTTTTGAACCGATCGTTTATGAAAATTCCTGTTTGTTAATTTTTTTGAGACACTGGTTTCGGCCGGCTCAAAAACCTTCCAAAATCCGTATAATCAATAATATAATTTTAGGTGGCTTTCTAAACCCCCAAATCGGTGGATTTTGAGAAATTTTATTATTTTATTCAATTTATATCCTTACAAAAAAATATATAATTATAACTACTAATACCCTTCTATATTTAGTTTTATTGTGTAAAAAAAAACTTTTAGAACCACTCGTTAGTAAATTACCAAGCATGGATTGGGCTCGTTGGTGAATTACCAAGCATGGATTGGACTGATTTAGAAGTCGCTACTTAAAAACTACCCAAAATCGGACCCCCCATAACCGCTCATTATAAGTACTCTAAAAACACCTTATAACATTATTATACATGAAATTCTGCTCATGGAGAAGAATAAACTAGAAAGACAAAACAAAATTGTCATGACATCTTCACCAACTCGTCAATTACTACACCATGTACCAGAAGAGAGATCAATTACTTACATGTACAATTGCAAGATAGATAGTTGAGTACTGTGTAGTGTGTACAGATCAAGAGAAGAAAGCAGACTGCCTCTAGGGAAACCCACCTCTGCTATCTAGCTCCTCAGCTTCCTCGTTTGCGGCTGTTTGAATTTAAGAAAGAT
Organism: Iris pallida; assembly: GCA_029216955.1. Classification (NCBI taxonomy): domain Eukaryota; kingdom Viridiplantae; phylum Streptophyta; class Magnoliopsida; order Asparagales; family Iridaceae; genus Iris; species Iris pallida. The sequence goes on from JANAVB010045020.1 coordinate 4,011,801, forward strand.
CAAACCAAGACTGAACAAATGAGAAGAATTAATATTCTTATTACGACCCGCGTGCTCCCATTTTTAGAATACGAGTATGTGATCAAGTCCAACCTACGACATAACATCTATAAAGTACGTTATCTATATACACGAGTGCATACCAATGAGCGACAAGAATATACACTTAAGACGACATATATTTCACATAAATGCTAGCACTTTAAAATACAAACGTTGTTTGTCTAGTATGGTTGTTTATTTTTTTTAAAATACAAACGTTGTTTGTCTAGTACGGTTGTTTATTTTTTTCATCACTCAAAAATGCATTATAAATATATGAATTGACTAATTTATCCTCAAATACTATGCTATCATTTTAAATAAATTTTATTAGTACAAATAAAAAAACAGAAGTTCACCCTCAAATACTTTTATCGACACAACATAAAACTATTTCATTCTCAAGTTCACATTCAAATAACAATAAAATCAGAAATATAATTTTTTACATAAAAATTATGTAATTATTATTTTAGAAAAACATATCTAATTTGGGCCAAAAAAATGTGATAATTTAAAAAGTTTAAAATTAGTTTTTTGTGCGTTTCTAGAACTAAAGAAAACATAAAAAGAAAAAGAGCCTACGATTGTTTGAAAATATTTTGTAATATTAAATTTGTTGAATTTTTTTTCGTACTTAACTAAATGATAAATTATAAATTTAAGATTTAAATTTATAATTATCAGTTTTAAATGATATCACTATATTATCTATATCTATATCTACATTACTATATAATAGGAAAAGTTGAAGTTCATTGTGAAAGTTTTTTTCCCGAACAAAATATTCTTACCTATATTTACTAATTCAAATTCATTAAATTTAACATGGGTACTTAAAATTATGTATTAAAAAATACTGTTGTATGCTCCTCCCAAATAGTAAAAAATTAAATGACTAATATTTACTATTCTAAAATACTAAAAATTTAAAAACTATTATTTGTTGTTTCAAAGTAATATGAAATACGGACAACGCATGTATATATACTAAGTAACAACAACGAGAATTCCATCTTTTCTAGAGTACTTCTACACACGCCGGGAGAACCGAAGAGGAAACCACGTGCCACATGTCGGCCCTCCATTGGTCGAATCTGTGTAGCTGATGTTAGCAGGAGGTGATGACTTTGGTGGAAACGAACCTACCAATAAGAGACCGACACGTGACGTCGGCTCACGCATTCGTTATGTGTAGCTTCTTTTATGGTTTAGATGTTTTTTTTTATAACATGTATGTGTGAAAAGCAAAAAAACAAACACCCTTTGAATGCTTGCAAACATTTGAAAAAAGGAAAAAAAAAACGAAAACGAAAACAAAAACAAAAACAAAAACAAAACCCAAAAAAAACAACAAAAACAAAAAAACAAAAACTTGCAAACAAAACTCTATACATTAACATCACCTTCTCCTCTCTCTCTTCTTCTCGTCGCACAATTTTTTGTTGAACCCCTCCAAAGAAAACTCGGAAATATAGGGTTTCGGTGACCGAGAAATACTCTTCGGCCATGGGTTCCGGTGAGTCGATCCTCGTCTCTCTTCCAGATTATAGAGTTTCAATTGCTTGCTTACTTATAGGAAGCCTAGGTTTTTGCGTGTTCGACTCTTTTCGTTTAAAAAAGCGAATTTTGTTGTGATCAGATGCGGATACGGAGGAATACGGATTGGAGTACTCGGAAGAGGAACCGGAAGAACAAGATGTCGATATTGAGAACCAGTACTACAATTCCAAAGGTATACTTTGGTTTATTCTTTTATGGGTTAGTTAGGGTTGAATTTTCCTTCTTCTTTTTTCCGTTCTCTTTCGTTTCGATGATCTGTCATATGATGATTCCTGAATTGATAGTTGATATGGAACTTCATCTCAACATTTAATTTAGCACTGTGATGTAAGCTAAGAAATTTGACAATGTGCTTATAATGGAAATTTGTCCGATCAAAATTTAGATGAATTTGGTCTTGAAGGACTCTGAGTCTTAGCGGTAGGTTTTGCATTGTGGAAGCTTACTGAAATTTGTTACCATAAGTTGGTGTTAGCTGCTGCTCCTATGAGCAAAAGCTCAAGTTTAAGCATTAGGGTGTGTTTGGTAGGAGGGAAAAGTGGGAGGAAGGAAAATAGAGGAGGGAAAAATGAAGGGAAAGATTCATTTTCTCTTTGTTTGGTATGGAAGGAAAATAGGAAGAAAGGAAAAGTGGAGGGATTACTTTTCCTTCATAACCTAAGAAATCCAATCCCCCCAAAAGTGGGAGGAAAAGTGGAGGCTTGTATTAATTAACAATTATACCCCCATATGAATGTATTATTTAAAAATTATTTATGAAGTTAAATGGTAAATAAGTATTTTTAGTTGAGGGTAGAATTGGTAAACCCTATATTTTTTACTTTCTTTCCTTCCACTTTTTCTTTCATACCAAACAAAGGAAAATGCATCTCTTATTTTTTTCATCCTTGCTACCAAACACAAAGGAAGGAAATGATCTTTCCTTTCCATATGAAAGGAAAATGAATCCTTATCTTTTTCTTTCCTTCCACTTTTCCATCCTTCCTACCAAACACAGCCTTAGTCCCACATCGGCCAGTGGGTTTTCCTCCACTGTGCATATATTACCTTACCTTTTCTCCTTTTGCTTCACTAAAAGTTGTGTGTGGGAGCTCCATGGGCCACACGCGCGCGCCGCCACCGCCGTCCGGCCCGGTTCGGCACGCGTAACGGGTGCGGGCACGTGCCCACATCTGCGGGCGCCGAATGCCGATCCGATTCCTTCTTCGGGTTCGGGCTGAGACCCAAAAATCCTTTTTGCTCCCATTAATTTTTTTGACCGTTACAATCATTTAATTTCTTAACGTTTACTATTCAAAATTGCGTCCAGATACATTGCACCACGTTTTTCTTTGTAACATTAAAAAATTATTGTTCATTATTTCTGAACGTTACAAAGAGCCACCATCAGCCTATACAAGTCTATGCTTCTTTCTCTTCCGAACACATAAATTCTTCTTCTTGAAATTCTCTAAAATTCTCGTCTCCTTCGTATTACTGCTGTTCTTCTTCGTTGCTCTGGGCAGAGCTAAGTCGGGGTCACTCTCTCCAAGTCGTGTGCGGCAAGGAGATTCCGGTGGAGCGGAAATTTTACCACTAGGAGCGTTCGGATACGGTCTGCACATAGACCCGAGCTAACTCTTAGGGCAGTGCTACGTGCGCGACTTTCCCGGAGGCCGGTAACATTTACGTAATTTATTTTGTTTGCAGATTTTAAGTGAAAAAATTTTGAAGAAATTCCAACAATCTAAGAGTTAGCTATTATACAAAATATTTACTTGCTGTCACAACACTCCTTGCTAACACTCAAACTTCTTTACTACACTGGATTGCTGACACAATATTGGTTGCTACCACAAACGTTTACATTTGCTTGCTGCCAGAGCCATATATTTACTTCCTTACATTTGCTTACAAAGTTTTATATTTAAATAAATTGAATACAAAACACCATTACTTGGTGCCATAATAGTATCATAACCATCACTTGCTGCCATAATCGTGTTATATCAATTTTTACCTTTAAATCATATATTACTTGCTAGCATTACATTTAAATCACTCTTGTGCCATAACCATTAATTGCTGCAATAACCATTTCTTGCTACAAGAATCAATTCTATAAGTTAATCTCTGTTAAGTTTTCCAATATATCAAAGTTGTGTATACAATATCATATTGCTATTACTTATTAGTTGGAAAATTGGTAGACTAATATTCATATACATCTATCATCATAATAGTACCAGAAATTGATCCAATATTGTAGTATTATTTTTTGTCAATACTAGTTTTCCTTTTACTCAATATTTTAATTTAGGCTAAATCAAAACAATTAATTAATTTAGTAAAAAATTCCTTTATTTTTAAAGTTCTAAAGTTAAGATTTTTTTGGGAACAAGCCGAAAGGGCCCTTCTGTCAACAAGGCGAAATATCGTCTAAGCGACCGGTACTTAAGAGTTCCTAATGAACCTCCGCTTGCTGTGATCCGGCCCCTACAGCTAACTCAACCTTATCAAAACTTGAAAAACTAAAAAATTTAAGGGTTTATTTCTAAAATTATTTTAATTGTTAATTTTAGCTCAAAAATCATCTTATTGAGTAAATATAATTTTTTCAGACCTTAGAAATATGACTTCCAAGGAAGAGACTTTCTCTGCAAAGCCTGCAAAATTCAATGGCACCTACTTCAAGAGGTGGCAGAGCCAGATAAAATTTTGGCTTACCACCTTATGTCTGATTTCTGCCATTGATGGGTCCACACCCATCTCAAATGATTCTGATGAAACTGAGTCTGACATAGGGGTATCCAAATCCTCCTCCTCCTCTAAACCTAAGACTCCTAAGGAAATAGACTACCATTGCTTCCACAGAATCTTAAGCGCTATTTCTGAGTCTCTCTATGACATGTTTTTTGAATATAAAAGCGCTAAAGAACTCTGGCATGCTTTGGAAGATGAGTATGGTTGTGATGATGCTGGAATTGATAGATTCAATTCCACCACATTCAACCAATATGTCATGGTAGATAACAAACATATCAATGACCAAATCCATGAGTTCCAAGAACACCTTACGCAGGTTCAAGCCAAGGGAACTTTCTTTTCTACTGAGCACAAAATAGGATGCTTGATAGATAAACTCCCTCCTTCCTGGTCTAAAGTGGCAAAGGACCTTCTACATCTACAAGGATCTATTACATACTCTCAAGCTCTACAGAGAATTAGAACAGAAGAGCAATATAGGTCCATGACCAAAGCTAGGTCAAATGCCACAGCTAAGGTAAACCTTGTAGAAAGCCATGCAAAATCTAGATCAAACAACCATCTCAAATCCAAGAAAAACTCCTTCAAAAAGAAGCAGAGTTTTCAACCTCCTCACCAAAACCATCCTCACCAAAACCATCATCACCAAAACCATCACCACCAAAACCCTCAACCCCAAAAACCTAGAACCTTTGGTCTGACTCAGGATCAAAGAAGATTTTGTTTTGTGTGTGGTAGAACCAACCATACATCCATCAACTGCTTCCAAAGGAAAAAAGAACCTATCCAGAACTCCTTCAAAGGAAAAGGCAAGCCAGAGGCTAACATGATTCTGAATGGGTCCTCCAGCTCTTTCAGGTCTGTAAGCTTTCAACCTGTAGTAAACCCGTCTTTCCATTCTGATGATTGGTAGTTGGATTCTGGAGCTAATGTTCACGTTTCATTTGGTCGCTCCTGTTTTTCAACCTATCAGGAATCAAGTGGAGGAGACGTAACCCTAGGAGATGGCTCAACGGCACAAGTTATGGGAAGAGGAAGAATAGATCTGAAGATGACATCAGGAAAAATTCTACCTCTCCATAATGTGCTTCATGTGCCGTCTGTCAGAAGAAACCTTGTTAGTGGATCCCTCCTTGTAGCCTCAGGGTACAAAATTGTAATGGAGGCAAATAAAGTAGTTTTCTCTAAGAATGATCTGTTTATTGGAAAAGGATTTGTGAAAGATGGAATTTTTTGTTTTAAGTACTATGAATAAAAGTTCTAATCCTTATTTTGTTGCAAATGTTGAATCATCAAATGTTTGGCATGGTAGACTAGATCATGTGAACTTAGGATCTATCAAAAGGATGATGAACTTAGATCTTATCCCTAAGACTCCTATAGATGATGAACACAAATGTGAGATTTGTGTTCAAGCCAAACACACTAGATTGCCTTTCAAATCTGTCTATAGGGATTCTGAACTCCTAGAACTTATCCATAGTGATGTTTGTGATTCCAATAGGGTTTTGACCCGAGGTGGTAGGAAATACTTTGTTACTTTTATAGATGATCATTCAAAGTATTGTTACACCTACCTCCTTAAGATCAAAGATGAAGTTCTAGACAGATTCAAGGTCTATAAATCTGAAGCTGAGAACCAGCTAGATAGAAAGATTAAGATCCTTAGATCAGATCGTAGTGGAGAGTACACCTCAAATGATATGACTAACTTCTGTGAAGAACATAGAATTATTCATGAGGTAACTGCTCCTTATTCACCACAGTCCAACGGAGTTGCTGAAAGAAAGAATCGCACTCTGTTAGACATGGTCAATGCCATGCTTCTCAGCTCAGGTGCTCCTGATAATCTTTGGGGAGAAGCTTTATTGTCAGCCTGTTATATTCTTAATTGGATACCCAGTAAGACAAATGATAAAACCCCATATGAGTTATGAAAAGGTCGGACTCCTAGGATCAACTATCTTAAAGTTTGGGGATGTCTAGCTAAAGTAGGAATTCCTGAACCCAAAAAGAGGAAGATAGGACCTAAGACTGTGGATGCTGTATTCATAGGATATGCCCTAGATAGTAATGCCAATAGATTTCTTGTAACTCATTCTGAAGTAAATAAAATCTCTAATAACACAATTATTGAAGCTAGAGATGCAGTTTACTTTGAGAACATTTTTTCCTTCAAGGATAGAACCCTTTCATCTTCCTCTAACCCTTCTCTCATTCCTTCTACTAGTTCTCATGATCCTGTACCCAGTTCTCAACCTGAACAAGTCACAGAACCTAGAAGGAGTAAAAGAGAAAGGATTGAAAAGAATTTAGGAGAAGGATTCTTCACATTTTTGATAGATGGTGATCCCTCAACTTATGAAGAAGCCATATCCTCTCCTGATGCCCATTTCTGGAAAGAAGCTATTAACAATGAGTACAACTCCATCTTGGAGAACAATACTTGGTTTTTAGCAGACCTTCCTTTAGGCAGCAAACCAATAGGTTGTAAGTGGATCTTTAAGAAGAAACTTAGAGCCGATGGTACCATAGAAAAATATAAGGCTAGATTAGTGGCCAAAAGTTTTACCCAGAAAAAAGGATTAGATTATTTTGATACCTATTCTCCTATAGCTAGGATTTCTTCTATTAGAACCCTCCTAGCCTTCACTACCAAAATAAGTTATATCAGCGACGAATTTAGCGACTCCAAGATAGAACGTCGCTAATTTTTGGGGGTTTAGCGACGTTTTACTAATACGTCGCTGTTAGTCGTCAACAGCGACTAATAGCGACGTCTAGCGACTACAGTTTATTAAATGGGAACCTGCGTCGCAAGTTCGTCGGTACACGTCGCTGATGTAGCGACGCAATTTAAGCGGCGTCGCCGTTTATTAAATGTCAGCGACATTTAGCGACGTCCTTTTCGGACGTCGCTAAATGTTTCATATAGGCTGCGAGGGTTTCCTTTTCGATCATTCACAAATTTCTCCCCCAATTTTTCGCGCGCTCCTCCTCCGCGGCGCTCCTCCGGTGATTTTCCTCCTCCGGCCTCCTCCTCCGCGGCGCTCCTCTGGCGATCTCCCTCCTCCGGCCTCCTCCTCCTCCTCAGGTAGCTCCCCCATCTCTCTTTCTCTCTCTCTCACACACACACACTCCCCTATCCCCGCCGCCCCGGCTCCGACGCTTCTCAGTTTCTCCTTGTCTTCTAGCTCTCTCGCTTCTAGTTCGTGTCCACGAGAGCGTGGACTCGCCGCACGAGCAGCAGTATGACACCTATTTTGTTGGTTTGGACACGTCGTGTCCTACTGTGTAGACACGAGATTCACAGTGTGACACCTATATACTGATACTGGGAGGTTTTTTGGGCATATCAACTGTCAATTTGATGTTTTGCTTGGATTCGAATTCCAATTTAGGGTTCGAGCCCTATTTACTGATACTGAGAGTTTTTTGGACATTTTCAGGGTTTTGAAATGATGAATAAATTGACTAATAATTATTATCGACTTGTTGAACCCAAAAACTTGAATCCTTTAAGTACCTGTTTCAAGTCCAACTTGTCCATAGTGATCGATATTCTATAAAATTTCAGCTATGTCACGAAGGATGGATACTAATCGCAACCCGACTCCCCCTTTTTTTTTCTTGGACGGCATAGCTCTGCCCAAACAATCGCATAAATTCCTTCTCGTCATACGAAATTGGCACATATTTTTTCTACTTTCCAAATCGTTGTCGTTGGCAGCATAATTGCTTGTAGCAAAAACAACATTATAGCAGAAACAACTAATCGTACCAATTTGATGTCCTCCAAACATTACAATACATGGAATATCAACACATTATCAATATGGTACGATATGGGCGTGTCATGGAAGGGTTCGAATATGCCTACGGGCGGACAACAATCGTGCAGTCTCACTACCAAGTATAGTTGAGAAGCATATATCAGAATCGGTACAAGCTCTTATCAAAAATAGGTCAAATACAAATATGATGATATAATTACTAAATAAAATAATTAAGCATGGAAATGGTGGTACCGAGAGGGTGCTAGTGTTGATATAGGTGCAATGACAATGATGAAATGTCGTAAGGATGTGCGACGTCCCACCCACGATCCCACAACATCAGAGGTCTGATGGTTTGTATTAATCAACGGTACTATGTATACTGCCCCTCTTTAACAGTATACTATGTATACTGTTAACTCATAACCCCCTGGACACCAATACTGTAAGCTTGAGCTTGGCTTGATTAGAATTAATCGAGCTCGAGCTCGATAAGTTTTTCATTTTGGAGTTTGAGCTTGGTATCGGAAAATATGAGTTTGGTATCGAAAAATATGAGTTTGGAAAAATATGGATCCATGATTTGGTGCAGCAGCAGCTGCTTCTCATAATCAAAACTGATGTGGTTAGCCATTGGCCTTGATTTTTTGTTCAGGTTCTATAAGGAATTTGCATTAATCAAAACTGATGTGATCAGGACATTGGGGGTCTGATTTTGAGCTGTGTGAGGAGGAGGAGTGTGTCTGGGTTTTGAATTACATTGGGGTCTGATTTAGGCTTAAATGATCATATCGGTTTGTTGAGTATTGGCTTTCTATATATTTGGATTGTTGTTCATTTGTTGTTCATTCGTAGATTCTCTACATTCGTGGATTCTCTATATTATTATAAGCTGAGTTTGGAAGTAACTGTCCCATTAATCTGATTTTGAATTACATGTACCAGCCAGACACTGTCCCTGCAGCCATTTGACTGGCGAGGCAGAAATCTATATACGACATTTACTATAAGGAATTTGCATTAATCTACGGTACGACATCGTGATCAGGACAGTCCCTGCAGCAATTCGACTGGCGAGGCAGAAACTATGTATCCGTAGATAAAGTTGACTGTCCTCCGACCCCCATCACTCGGCAATGATGATACGATAACCTAACACTACATCTTTTAGTAGTAGATAATGTTTTAGTATTACATTTTGTGGGTTCATCTTATTGATTCTGTTAAATCCTTCATATACTAGATTCGATAAGAACATATACTACACCATATGTACAGAACATAGATGATTCACACTAATGTATGCTAGACTGAATTTTGGATTGCGTTCTGAGCCATTCGTCCCCACACTTGGCAATTAAGCATGTGAAATATTTCGTTGAAAAACATAAAATTTCGGGTTGTTTTCTGAGCCATTCTTCACTTTCTGCAGTAATTATCTTAAAATGGATATGAATTACTATCTGCGGAACCGTTTGTGGATGTACAATCGTCATCCTGATGAATTACTATCTGTGTCAATCTTTGCAGAATTACCTTAAAATGGATATGAATTACTATCTGCGGAACCGTTTGTGGATGTACAATCGTCATCCTGATGACATGTGCGGTGTATGGGATGAATTTATACAGGATGTGCAACAGATCCTGCAGTTTGCCAAGGCGTTCCCTCAGTACATGGACCGTACAAAAATTAAGTGTCCATGTGTGAGATGTCGCAACTTGAAATATCATTCGGAAGTGGATGTGACATATCATTTGTATTCGAGGGGTTTAATGTCAAATTATTATCAGTGGACCGCACACGGAGAACTTGTGCCTTTAGCCTCCGAGCCGGAGCCTTATGTGGAGCCTTATGTAGATGTCCACGAGCATGCTGATTACGACCAAGGGTGGACGAACATGGTTTTCGATGCTGCGGGGCCTAGTTTCGATCCGAACAATCAATATGCAGCTGAGGAGGCACCGAATGCCGATGCTGCAAAGTTCATGGAGTTGCTGGAGAATGCAAGGACTCCTTTATATCCTGGTTGTGATGACCATTCACCGTTGGAGGTGATTACAAGATTGTTGAGCATAAAATCAGATTTTAACATGTCTCAAAAATGCTACAACCGAATCCTGGAGTTAATTAAAGATATATTGCCGGAGGGTGGCAAGTTACCTAAAGACTTCTACCGATCCAAGAGAATGGTGAGATCGCTCTGGATGGGGTGTGAAAAAATTGATGCATGTCGCAACGGATGCATGTTGTACTATAAGGACGACAAGGATGAAAACGCCTGCAGATTTTGTGGTGCCGATCGCTTTAAGGCAACTAGTATAACAAGGACTTCTGGTGCACGCAAGCCAACAGATTCGATGCACTATTTGCCTTTGACGCCGCGGTTGCAGAGGTTGTTTATGGCAAAGGAGACGACTGATAATATGAGTTGGCACAAGCGGGAACAAATAGATAGAGTACTGGATCATCCATCCGACGGGGAAGCATGGAAAGCACTTTGATCGAGTGTATCCCAATTTTGCTTCGGAGCCGCGTAATGTCAAATTGGGGCTTTCCTCCGACGGTTTTACCCCATTTGGACTTTCGGGCTCACAATATTCTTGTTGGCCTGTGATTGTTACTCCGTACAACTTGCCGCCTTGGATGTGTATAAGACTCCTTACATGTTCCTAACTGTTATTATTCCAGGTCCGAAGAACCCGAAGAGGAACATCGATGTGTACTTACAGCCCTTGGTAGATGAGCTGAATCAGTTGTGGGAAGTAGGTGCAACCACATATGATGTTTCCAGAAAGCAGAACTTTCAGATGAGGGCCGCACTAATGTAGACCATCAATGATTTTCCGGCCTATGGAATGTTATCGGGTTGGAGCACCCATGGTCGTCTCGCATGTCCGTATTGCATGGATCGCACTAAGGCTTTCCGTTTGAAATACGGAGGAAAATCGTGCTTCTTCGATTGTCATCGACAGTTCCTGCCAAAGGATCATCCGTACCGGAGGAACATGAATACTTTTCGTGCTGGCGTGGTAGAGAAGTCCAGTCCACCGCTACGGTGGTCCGGGGACACGATATGGGAGGAAGTTAAAGAATTGTCAAGTGCTATTGAAGAACCTACAGCGGGGTACAAGTGTGATGGATTTGGCCGCGCTCACAACTGGACGAAGAGGAGTATATTCTGGGACCTACCATATTGGAGTGACCATCTGCTCAGACATAACCTGGATGTCATGCATATCGAGAAGAATGTATTTGACAATATAATAAATACTGTGATGGACGTAAAGGGGAAGACGAAAGACAATCCCAAGGCCAGGTTGGACTTAGAAGAAATATGCAGACGTCCATAGTTGCATTTGATAAAGGAAGGCAGTGGGAAGTATAAGCAGCCCAGGGCCATTTTCTTACTGGACAAGGAGGACAAAGGTAAACTTTGTAGGTGGATCCAGGGCCTAAAATTTCCAGACGGGTACGTATCGAATTTGAGAAGATGTGTTGACCCGAAGGAGAACAAACTACAGGGTATGAAGAGCCATGACTGTTACGTTTTTATGGAGAGGTTAATCCCGATTGCATTTCGGGAATTCTTATCTCAGGTCGTTTGGGATCCACTGACAGAGCTTAGCATATTCTTTAGATATCTTTGTTCTACTAAGTTGCTCGTCGATTGGCTTGAAAAGCAGGAGAAGACCATACATTGATTACGTTATTATAATTTAACGAGTATATCACGATATTTATTGGTTTTCAGCAAATTTAATGATGAGATGAGGTCAAGTAGACCATACATTGCAGATGAAGAAGTAGAAGAAGAAATGAAACTTCATTTTCCGTCTTGGTTGAATGCATATGTATGTAAGAAGCTAGTTAGAATCTTCCTCCATTTGTATTTGCACAAGAAATAACTTAACATTGAACTTAATTTTGTATCTTCTCGTGTTTAGGTCGATCGTCTGGACGTCATCCTTGAGAATGAATCTATTAGAACTCTTGCCAAGGGACCAATTTATGCCGTCAAAATATGGCCAAGTTATTGCGTGAATGGGTTTAAGTTCAAGTCAACAAATGCTCCCATCAGAGATAGCTTCCTGGATCTTGATTCCACAAAAAACAGTTGCTTGTGTATCAAATTTACAAACTACAAAGATGTCACTCCAGGCAATGATTTCTATGGCGTCTTACGGGAGATCGTAGAATTGACGTACAACTATGGCATAGAGCCTGCCAAGATCGTGTTGTTCAAAGTTGATTGGTTCGATCCGATACAAGATCAAGGATGAAAAATTGACAAGCATGGTCTTGTGGATATTAACTACTGTCGTCGATACCAAGGATACGAACCATTTATCCTAGCAAGTCAAGCTCAACTCGTATATTTTACAACATATCCTAGACGGGGAACAACGAGGTACGACTGGTGGGCAGTATGCAAGACTAAAGCCAGAAATATCTACGACGTCGACGAAGTGGCTTATCAGGAGGACGAGCTGCCTCTTGTACCAAATACAGTTGATGTCGACTCAGCAGAAGTTCCCCATTCAATATCTACTTGTATAGAAGAGGTACAAGTATCCGAAGGGGAAGACGAAGGAGATGCTAGTGACGATGAGGAGGAAGAGGAAGAGGATGAGGAGGAGGAGGAGGCAAACGAAGAAGATGAATTTTCAGAGGATGATTGAGAAACTATAATTTTAATGTATTCATATTTCTGTAATATTAAATTATGAACTATGATCATTTTTTTTAGTATTCAGATTTTTGAAAACTTAAATTATGAACTCCAATGTATGCAGATATTTCTAAACTGTCATTGTATTTATTTATATTTTTAATCATATGTTATTATCAGCATGGCAGGACGACGCGGAGGCACCTCAGGACGACGCAGAGATAGGTCAGGACGAGCCGTGTCCTTAGGTGGGCAGAGAGCTCCGTTACCAGAGGATGGCTCCGGACCATCGTCTGACCCGAGCACTCCATTGTACCATACGGTCGCAGGTCCGGGTGGCAGTACACCTGCGACGAGCAGTTCCAGGCTTGCTGATACTCCTTCCCCTAGCCTTCCTACCACTGACAGCAGCATGGCGGGTGGGGAGCAGGAGGAGGAGGTAGTCCCTACTCTCGCCCGGGCGGATCCATACCAGAGCGACCCTCCATGCGCACCTTAGGACGAGACGAGGATGGAGATTTGGGCCGACGGTCCTACGAAGTAAGTTAAATGAATATATATATATTTTATGCATGTCTGTCTATATATATATATATATATATATATATATATATATATATATTCATTAATACGTCGGTTATCGTTGTATACAGATATCGTTCCTCGTCGGTACAGAGAGCGTTGGGCTCCTTTCTAAGGTTCAACTATGGGGGTCCGTGGATCAACTACTCGGATGCCTCGGAAGAGAGGAAGTCATTCTGGTTTGCCCACTTCAAGGTAATTAAAGATAGTTAATTTAGTATGATTAATATAATTTTAAGCATTTTTTAGAACTTATTATTTTAATTTGTAATTCTTGTAGAGGACTTATTTTTATCCACCACACCGGGCCGAGCAGATTGAGAGGCAGTTTCCTGCCGTCGCCGTCAAGTTGATCCGTGATGCAATTGACGATCAGAAAGCTCGTCAGCGCTCCGGAAAGCCGATTGCTGGTTGGATCACGCCTGACCAGTGGACCACGATGAGGGCTCGATTTGAGGAGCCCCGGTACAGAGAGCGGTCGGAGAAGGCGAAGGCGGCTAGGACGAGGGCCGGAAAGTGGTGTCGTGGATCGATTCCTATGACGGAGCATTTCCGTCGTCTGGTATGTAATTTATTGCAATATATAAGATTTTATTGATAGTAGGAGTATATAATTTTCTATTTTACTAAAAAATAAAATATAACAAACACGCAGGTACAGAGGGGTGAGGACGCAAACATGGTGACCGTCTTTCTGGCCACCCATCGGAAGGACGGAAAGCTCATCGATGACCGGGCTACTCAGAGCTATGTAAGTACTAATTTAGATTTCGTTAATTTTTAACACAACTTGAAGAATATACAGATAACCATATAGTTAATAATAATTAAATACTTTAGACGTTTATTAGGCTAATTTAGGTAAGTACTGATTTATAGAGTTGCACAATGATTTCTAGGACGAGTTTGTTAGGCTACGTGAGCGTGCGAGTGCTAGTGCACCGGCAGAGGGAGGGGTTGGTACATCGCAGCCCTCTCCGCCTCCGTCGGAGGACGAGCTCTGGAAGACCGCCGTTGGTGGTCTTCATAGAGGTACGTACTACGGTACGGGGTCCTACGGCGCATTTGTTGCGACGCAGGCATCCAGGGCTTCCTCTGCCAGTGCGCATTCACAGCCATCACAGGCCGAGTCGTCCCGAGTCGAGGATACCATTGTCCGCCAGATTGCTGAGCTGTGCGACGATATGCTGAAGAGGATTTCTGAGCAGCCAGGGTCTCAGGCGCAAGGGGACGCTGCGTCGGTCACCGCACGCTTTGACGAGCTCGAGCGCAACGTGAGGGACGTACAGGGGACGCAGGAGTCCATTCACGACACCGTTACTAGGACAGCGGCTTGCATGGAGCAATGCAGCGCCAGACTGCTAGCCCTAGAGGAGACGCGGACGCACCCATCTCCAGCGGTTACACTGCCTCCTTCTCCAGCGGTTACACTGCCTCCTTCTACAGCGGTTGCATTGCCTCCTCCTTCATCGTCGTCGGTAGTTCTTACACCGGAGCAGTATGCTTACCTTCTTTTCAGGAGCGGTGATGCTCCTCCTGATCAGCCGTAGTCGACATATATATATATTGTTGTGTGATGGCCCATTGTTGGGTCTTTTATGTGTTTATACATACGTTATTCTTATGTGGAGCATTATGTTTGACATTGTTGTTAACATTTTTCATATATCTGTGTTGATTGATGAGATTGTGTTTCAAACGTGTTCGTGATTGTGTATGTGTGTTGTTTGATACTTTGTGTTCGTGATGCTTTAGGTGCTGCTGCAAATGTTGTAGGTGCTGCTGCAAATGTTGTATTTTTTTTCCAAATTTAGCGACGTTCAGCGACGTTTAGCGACGTCCAGCGACGAAAGTTAACGTCGCTAAGTAAGTATCAGAACGTCGCTAACTGTGATACACACCGTCGCTGATCGTCACTAAACGTCGTTACATACGACGTCGCTAAACGTCGCTATGTGTCGGCACTATAGCGACGTAAAAACGTCGCAGAACGTCGCCATTTGGCTCTCAAGCTAGGTCAGCATCGATGTATGTAAAGTCGCTAAACGTCGCTAGGTGACGTCGGCAACTGCAGTCGTTTTACGTCGCTGGTAGTCGCTGAATTAGCGACGCGGATGCGTCGCTAAGTGTCGTTGCAATAGCGACGTATTGCGACGTCGTGTTGTTTAGCGACTAGGTAAATCGCGACTACGTCAAAACGTCGCTAATTGAATTTAGCGACGTATTTTTCCTAGTTAGCGACGTCCTGCGGCGTCGCTGATTTGGCAGATTTTAGTAGTGCTTAGCTTCCATTTATGACTTGCTGATCCATCAAATGGATGTAAAGACAACATTTCTAAATGGAGATTTAGAAGAAGAGATATATATGGAGCAACCTAAAGGTTTTATTGCTAAAGGTCAAGAAAAGAAGGTTTGCAGATTAGTAAAATCTCTTTATGGCCTAAAGCAAGCTCCCAAGCAATGGCACAACAAATTTGATAAAGTCATTATAGAATTTGGTTTTGTGCCAAATGAATATGACAAGTGTTTGTATTCTAAAAATACAAATAGAAGTTGTGTTATTTTATGCTTGTATGTTGATGATATCCTTATTCTAGGATCTTCACTGGAACTGATAAATAACACTAAGAATTATTTGTCTAACCAATTTGATATGAAAGACCTAGGTGAGGCAAACCTGATTCTAGGAATGCAAGTGTCCAAATGCAATGAGGGATATACTCTATCCTTAGCACATTCAATTGAGAAAATGCTAAGAAAGTTTGAGTATTTTAACAAGAAATCTGCCCTTATTCCTTATGATAGTAATGTTGTTCTCAAGAAGAATGCAGGATCTCCTATAGAACAACATAGATATTCACAGATGATAGGGTCTCTCATGTACATAACTAACAGGACCAGACCTGATATTGCATTTGCTATTGGGAGACTAAGCAGGTATACTAGTAACCCAAATCAATCACACTGGACTGCATTAGACAGAGTATTTAGATATCTTAAGGGTACTCTAGATTATAAACTTCATTATTCTAGACACCCTGATATCATAGAAGGTTACTCCGATACAAATTGGGTAACTGATTCACATGATGTGAAATCCACTACTGGATATGTTTTTACCCTAGCAGGAGCTGCAATCTCCTAGGGATCATGTAAACAGACTATCATTGCCAGAAGTACTATGGACTCTGAAATGATAGCTTTGGGTACTACCTGTACAGAAGCCGAGTGGCTCAGAAATCTTATTATGCATATACCTGTTTATGTTCATCCTATTCCTACAATTTCTGTAAACTGTGATAATAAATCTGTTATAGAACTACTAAAGCATGATTCTGTGAATGCTAAGATGAACAGGCACCTGCAGCTGCGCTTCAAGTCAATAAAGAGCCTATTGGGCAAATATGTGGTTCTTGACTATATAAAGTTAGAAAAGAACCTTGCAGACCACTTGACGAAGGGTCTGTCTAGGACATTGATCCTAGAATCATCGAGAGGGATGGGGTTAAGCCCATAGTATAGTCACCAGCAGTGGCAACCCAACCGAGTCTGACTGGAGATCCCAAGAAGCCGGTTTAATGGGTAGAAACAAGCTGGACTAGGTGACTATTATGGAACACTGACCTGAGATTAAATTCTCTTTAAAATAAAAGTCCAGGAGGCTGTACATGTGTACATTCATACCCCATCCCTATGGTGACAGTGTTCCTTTTGTGATATAGATATGGTGAGTTTAAACTCTTAATAAGTCCAAGCATGATATGCAGGGTTGATTCCTATCACCAACCCTTAAGGACTTACCTATATGAGAGGTCGTGAGGGCCACGACTATAGGACATGGCGATCCTAGACAACTCTCATGAATGTGTAAAAGTGCGCATGGCCAACCAAACGCGCCACCCGATAGACCCAAGTACCTCTAGCGTACTATGTGTGCTATTTTTCGAGTCTGGTTCAAGAACATTGATTCAAGGCGTAGTCCATCAAGCTCTTCTTCAGACAAAGACAATAGTCTCTACGTGAGATTCAAGGATGTAATCCATCTCATTTATGCATAGTATATAACTGCCCAGAAATTCTCTTATCTTATTCTTCTTCTTTATATTATCTTGGAACTTGACCTTTTTTTTGGGGGGGGGGATTGTTAGCTGCTACTCCTATGAGCAAAAGCTCAAGTTTAAGCATTAGTCCCACATCGGCCAGTGGGTTTCCCTCCACTGTGCATATATTACCTTTTCTCCTTTTGCTTCATTAAAAGTTGTGTATGGGAGCTCCATGGGCCACACGCGCGCGCCGCCGCCGCCGCCCGGCTCAGCTCGGTTAGGTTCGGCGCGCGTAACGGGTGTGGGCACGTGCCCACATCTGCGGGCGCCGAATGCCGATCCGATTCCTTCTTCGGGTTCGGGCTGAGACCCAAAAATCCTTTTTGCTCCCATTAATTTTTCTGACCGTTACAATCATTTAATTTCTTAACGTTTACTATTTAAAATTGTGTCCAGATACATTGCACTGCGTTTTTCTTTGTAACGTTAAAAAATTATTGTTCATTATTTCTGAACGTTACAAAGAGCCACCATCAGCCTAATAAGTCTATGCTTCTTTCTCTTCCGAACACAGAAATTTTTCTTCTTGAAATTCTCTAAAATTCTCGTCTCCTTCGTATTACCGCTGTTCTTCTTCGTCGCTCTGGGCAGAGCTAAGTCGGGGTCACTCTCTCCAAGTCGTGTGCGGCAAGGAGATTCCGGTGGAGCGAAAATTTTACCACTAGGAGCGTTCGGATACGGTCTGCACATAAACCCGAGCTAACTCTTAGGGCAGTGCTACGTGCGCGACTTCCCCGGAGGCCGGTAACATTTACGTAATTTATTTTGTTTGCAGATTTTAAGTGAAAAAAATTTGAAGAAATTCCAACAGTTGGTGTCATAGGCTGTAGACCGTTAGAAGTAATTGTCGAAAGCAATGGAGTGTCCGGCGGACAGTGTTCTAAATGGCGGCCGTCTAACCCGTCTAGGCGGTAGGCGGTCTCTCTCTGCACCGTTTTTCGGTAGGCGGTGGAGTAGGCGGCCAACGGAGGTTGGCGGTATAGGCGGAGGTAAGGCATCATAGGCGGGCGTCTAGGCGGAACGATACCCTAACAAGATATTTTGGCCAAAAAAAATTTGTAAACATTATGGGCCTATGGTTCACTTTTACAAAACTAAAAATTTGTAAATCTTCGTTCTATAACTTAGTTATGCATGGAACACCCTTAAAATATGCATATTATGCAAACAACAGTGGTAAAATAGTAAAAAATATTCAAAATGTACCGACCGACTAGGTGGCGGCGCCTAGACTGTAGGTGGACTCTCTTCGTCACGCACCCGCCTACCGCCTATTAGAACCTTGCCTGCGGAACATGTTTTCACTATTGCAATTATTGGAAGTGACCAAAAAAATAGACATGTACTCGTAGAAACGTAAATGTGTATGATAAATTTCAGAAAAGCTAAAGGGTAATTATTAGAAGCACATGACAAGCTAAAGTAATCAGTATGGGGATCACCATAACGAAAATCGGATACTGGGTGAAGTACCGGACATGTCGGAAGATATTACCCCATGACAGTATTGGATTATAATTCACTTTATATATTACACGTGTCACTAACCAGAGCATTAATATAAATATTTAATATATAATGTGTATCCATAAACGGTTCTATTAATTGAAAAAGTCGAAAGTCGAAAGATGATTGCTATAACAAAGGAGAAGAGAAGAGAGATGGTTAGTGCCACTAATCGTCGATGACTCACTGCAGAGGCAAGCACCACTTTTTTTTTTTCCTTCGAGAGAAACAAATTTTAGATTAGAATTTTTGCAAGGTTTTTTAAATATATACCTGGCTATCCCAAGCCCGATATATACTAGATATCGGAGTTCCAAAAAAGGATTAATTGACAATTAATATGTCGAGTAAGTTATATCTTGATCAGATTAATTGAATATTAATAGGCCGAGTAACCTTATAGCTTAATCAGGTTAACCGGGTACCAATTAATTGAAAATTTCAAACAGTGACATACTTGTGACTTATCGACCGGGTGACCGCTATTAATCTATAACCAATCATGGAACTAATGCATAATAAAAACCGCTTGATATAACATTGCTCGATGTGCGCCACATACCCAATACAATGTTTTGTATACCGACATATATTCGTCCAATACTGGTTTCTCCAAATTGGTTAGGCAAACATTATCTTCTTGTATTTGAAACATTTATAGCGGCCATACCAGGACCAAGGTTCCAAACTGCGGTAGGCGGGTGTGCGACGAAGAGGGTCAACCTACGCCTAGGCCGCCTAGGCACCGGCTAAGCGCTTGATATATTTTGAGCATTTTTACTATTTTACCACTGTTTTTTGTGTGCGTGATATGCATATTTTAAGGTTATTTTATGCATGACTGAGTTGTAGAACAAAGATTTATGAAGTTTCATTCTTGTAAAAGTGAACCATAGGTTCATAATGTTTGCAAAACTGTTTTGCCAAAACATCTAGTCAGGTATTACTCCGCCTACGTCGTCTCACCTTCATTGGCTGCCTACTCCACTGCCTACGACACAAGCGGTGCAGAGAGCGGCCGCCTAACGCCTAGGCGGCCGCCTAGCGCCTAGACGGCCGCCCCAACCGCCATTTAGAACACTGAGCAGGACATCTTTGGCATAATGCTTATAATATGTGCTGCTTCTCAGAAGAATTAACCAGAAATAGGTTTGATAAGCTAAGTCAATCTCTGACTAAATGCGTTGACATCTTATTAGTTTTTCAATGGGTACAATATTACCCTTTTGGTTGAGTAGCTTGTTTCTAGAAATTCTTAGAAAATAAGGGTCCGTTTGGATAGACTTTCTGAAATTTTGTTCTGAAAACAGTTTTCAGAGAAGTTAAGTTGTTTTCTTGGTATACAGTTTCTGAGTTTTTATGTTATATTAAGCGTGAGGCGAGACGAGGCGACGAAGCTGGCACCTCGCTTAAGCGCGCTTAAGCGACGGTTAAGTGGTGCTTAAGCGGCACTTGGTTAGCACTTCACCCATTTTTACCTACGGAGCCTCCTACATGTAAATACTCTGTATACACGTAAATTTCAATATTTTTTCCTACAGTCCTATTAGTATATGCATGAATAGCAATACCAATTATCAATCAAACAATGTAACAATATAAATACTATAATCAAAATGCGAAGTCATCAAAATACCATGATCAAAATAGTCAACACGCCACACAATGTATACGTACTATATAGTCATCAAAATACCATCAAACATAAAAGCTAAGTTTCTAAAGTTTCTATTTTTTAGGGTTAATTTTTGTTTTGTTCAGTTTTTTTATCCAAGGCGCTTTTTCCGGCGCCTAACACTAGGCGAGGCGCTATTAAGCGCCGCCTAAGCGCGCCTAAGCGACGATTGCTTTTCTGGGACGATATTTTCCTAAATGAGGCGTCCAAATTCAAATTTTCGCTTAAGCGCGCTTTTCACAACATATTTGGTTACTTTCATTCGAAAAATATAATTTTCCAAAACAAAAATTAAAAATTTTGTTTGGTAAATAATTTTAAAAAATATTTTTTAATAAAATTTTATAAAATATTATTCCTGCTCTTCTTCTCCAAAATTACTGTTCTTTCTTCTTCAAATTTTTTGTTCTTTCTTTACAAAATTGTAAAAGAAAAATTAACAAAAAAAGTTATGTTATGTTCTTGTTTCCCGACCGTCCTGACCCCGAGCCGAGGCTCTGGATGAAGACCGGGTTGTGGCCCTCGTCGTTGATGGTTGGGTCGAGACATCAAAGTCGGGGTCGGCCTTTGCCGCAAATCCCATGCGCCTTGTGCACCAAGACATCGAAGGTCCTGCTAGGAAACGAAGGGCTATGAGAGAGAGAGAGAATGTGGAGGAAGAGCTGCGGAGGAGGAGCTGTGGAGGAAGAGGGAGAGGAGAGAAGCTGTGGAGGAAGAGGGAGAGGAGAGAAGGTGGTGTGAAAGAGAGAGACAACCAGAGATGTTGAAAGAATCAAGGGGTCATGGTGGGACCCACCAAGAAATAAAGAAAAAATTCACTCACAAAACAGTTTTTACTCGCTCTCTGAAACCAGTTTTTAATCGCTGGTTTCGAAAAAAAATTGTAATTTTTTTTTGAGAAGAAGACAACCAAACACCATTTTTAACAACTGTAGCATTTATGCTCCCGAATATGCATTTAAACGCACAACCAAACAGACCCTAAGCTTCCATAGCTTTCCTTTTTGCGACTGTTGGTTTATGTTGGCATTTAGTCCCTTATCTATGATGAGCCAAATCAATTAGTGATAGTAAATGCAAAACATGAAGAGGTAATGAGAGCTTTGTCGTTAATCTTTTTGCTGACTCCACCTGTTTTGAGTGGAGGTTGGCACATACTCGACCTACTTGGGTTAGGATATGTGACTGCCAGCAGGTTCTTTTTAGTGAAGAAGGTCGGATGACTTTTTGGATTTCTATCTCAAGATACTTATGTTGAGGTGTCCAAATACAATCCCTCCTCTCTCAGCCTATTACTCGGAGTCCTTCCTGTCCGGAATAAGGTGATGAGCGAGATCCGCATCCAGTTCTGCAGAAAAGAGAGAGAAGGTTTGTTTAGGGACGAACCTGCGCTAGAATGACCAAGTCAACATTGAAAAACATTAAACCATAAGAGATTGTACAGAAAGTCATGTTCCAAGGAAAGTGGTTAGGAAGGGACTGAGTTGGTCTAAAGGTGATAGTCAAGACATTGAGTATGGGATGACCCATGGCTGCTTAAGTCACCTCTTTATGTCTTTGTTCCAAGTTTCCAACTGTTAACATCGAGGAGATTGGCCAAGATTTAAAGTAGCATATCTGTTTACTACATAAAAGGCTTGGGATGTGCACAAACTTCATCATGGTGAGAATATCGCTTCTCTTTGAGAACCTGCTCTCTTTTTTCTCAATCGTCAAGATCGTGTCTTTTTGACGGAGAGAAACCGTCTCCATAGAGGAAGTCATGACCGGGTATGGTATTCGGTCCACGACTATTATTTGCTTACCCCTGATCAAGATCGTGTCTTTTTGACGGAGAGAAACCGTCTCCATAGAGGAAGTCATGACCGGGTGTGGTGTTCGGTCCACGACTATTATTTGCTTACCCCTGAAAGTAGAGAAAAAGAAGGAATTGAATATATATATATGTGTGTGTGTGTGTGTGTTAATTTCCATCATAATCATAAGAAATAATCCGCTTCCCCGTGGGATCGAACCCATCCAGCCTGGATGCACTATGGCTGGATGCACTATGTCTTCACCTGCTAACCATTAGAGCTATATATATATATATATATATATATATATATATATATATATATATATTGGAAAACTGGTAATTTTATTGCTTGGTAACTAGTTTACATGCTGTCTCTCTTACAGCTAGTTCATGTATTTTACATCATTCTCTATGTTATGCAGGACACCCGTCAAGGATGTGGTTAAGTCTTCGAAGGTTCTTCTATTCCGCTCCCTCCATATGTGCCACATTGTCACAGCCAACTTGGTACGGGCTAATTTGAACCATGCAGGACCCCTCCTTTTATTGTTTGTAATGATGGCCATTTGCTGGGACAACTCTCTTGTACTTCCAGTATTAAGTTGTAATGAATTGCTTTGTGTTCTCCATATATACCATGTGAAATCACAATTGAAGAAAAGATGGCTAGCACTCTCGTTAATATGATGGCATAAGCAGCATTCGTGGTTATTTACTTGAATGTTGAACCGTTCTAACCTATCGATAGTAAGCAAGCGGCCTTTGATGGCTTTGAGCATGTGTAATTGCATCTTATTTGCCACTCCAGGTACCCACACGAATTCTCTGAACTGCATCTCATCTGTTGGAGGCTGTAGTTGCTTCACCGCAAGCTTGAACTAGAATTTCCCATTGGGCGAACCCTCCCACATCCAATGATCGCTCTGCTGTTTATCGATGAGTATGCCTTCTATCTCCCTGGCCAATTGTGGACCGATAAGGTGGCCCCTTACATTCCAGACTCCATCGTGAATGATAGTACTAACCTGATCGCCGCTGTTGCCAAGAACTGCGAATAGCTCCCCTCCAAGCCTGTCTATGGAACTGCTATGGTTAATCCAAGGATCAAACCAGAGATTGGTATTGTTGCCATCCCCAAACCGCCTAGTGATTATATTTTGCATTGTATTTCTTTGTTTCAGAATAGTCTTGTACGTCACCGAGTGGTGGTTGTTCATCGGCTGTCGCCAAAAATGGTCTTCTTTCAGATATCTACCTCGCATCCAGTTTGCCCATAGCGACTGGTCTGTTAAAAACTTCCACGATAGTCTCAGCCCTGCAGCCTCTCGGAGGGTGAATTGTGATCGCATCCCTACTCCACCTTCCTCCTTGGGTCGACACAAGTCTTTCCACACAATGGTGTGGATACTTCCTCGCCAAATAAAATATGCGTAGCATTTTCCCACTTTTCGTATGGTCGCAGTCGAGAGCATAATAGTTTGGAGCCAAAACAAAGATATGGTCGTAATAACTGAACGGACTAACTCGATACGACCACTGAAAGAGAGCGTATGTGCCTACCATCCCTCAATACGTCGTTGGACGTATTTCCATAGACTCTGACATATCTGCTCTCAGGCACAATTAACTGATAGTGGCAGACCCAAGTATTTCACAGGGAGGCTACCTCGTCCGATCTGGATCAAATCTTGTAACTCCTTTTGGTTCGGGCAGTGTGCATTAAAGTATACTTTACTTTTGTCTTGATTGATTTGTAGCCCTGTCAGCTGTCCAAACTTGGACAAAATTCGAGCCATAGCACTTAAACCTCTGTTGGACGACACCATAAACACGAGCAGATCATCGGCGTAGATCAAGTGGGATACATTCGGTTCCACCTTTTCGTGGAGGGGTATGATAGACTTGTTATGGACCGCCACCTCCATCATGCAAGTAAAGTATTCTATGACAAGTGTGAATAAATATGGCAATAATGGATCACCTTGTCGGAGTCCCCGGTTGCTGTAGAAGAACCCATGTCGTTGTCCCTTAATCAGTATCGAAAATGTAGGTGTCGTAATGCATTCTCGAATTAACCTGACCCAATGTGGGTCGAATCCCATGGCGAGCATAATTTGACAAACGAATGACCCGTTTACCGCATCATAAGCCTTTCGTAGATCCAGCTTCACGCATGCCTTCCTGCCCCTGGTTTGTTAAAATGGTTTGTTAAAATTGCGGACCATTTCATGTGCCACCAGACTATTTTTCGCTATCGACCTGCTCTTGACGAATGCTGCCTGGTTATCCGAGATGAGCTCCTGCATGACGGACTCCAGCCGGTGGCACATAACTGAAGTAATAATCTTGTAGAGAAAATTACAGCAAGATATTGGACGGAAGTCGGCCAATTTTGTCGCCCCTTCCTTCATTGGAATAAGAGTGAGGAAAGTATGATTGAGCTCACGAAGTAGGCACCCTTTTTGAAAAAATTCCTGGACAATAAACAGTATCGAGAATTTTAATTGATCCCAATGAACTTTAAAGAACTTACTATTGAAGCCGTCTAGCCCAGGCGCTTTATTGGGGTCTGCTTTCTTCACTATCATGTCCAACTCGTCCATAGTAACCCGAGCCAGAAGTTGGTGGTTACCCTCCTGAGATACCAGCCTTTTGCATACCAACTCAGGAAAATCTGTAGGATAGTCATTTTGGTTATAGAGTTGAGTATAGTAATCCACCGCGACCTCCCGGATGTCCTCGGGGGCGGACAATATTCATGCATGTAAAGTGCAAAGTGACTTCGTGATATTTATTTATACTGTCCACTTTCTAGAGAATCATTTGGATTTTCATTCCTTTCTCTTTGGCCAAACATGTCATTATATAAAGTTGTATGCCCCTTGTCTAAACTCTTAATAGTCTAGGGGAAATTGGTGGATGCTCCTTGGTTGCATGAGCTTAAACTGCATAGCCAATAGGTAGGTCTACCACTTGCCAACTGTCATCTAGGTTTTATGGCACGACCCTCTCACACGCTCCTAGAAACCTTGGTTGAAAATTTGGCATCACCTTACAGGATTAATGTCAGGGTGACAACTGGTCCACAAAACTTTGTTAATTCTTTTCTAGAGTTTTCTTATGCTCCATAGCCTATCCCATTCCAATGGGAGAGGCTTGGATGATGATGACAATGATGATGAGTTTTTAGAGATTCAAGTATTTTGTTCTTCATGATGAGTTCTTTCAATGTTGAGGAAATGACGCAATAATTTCCTTATTGGGTTAGACTTATGGATTAATACCACATTCTTAAGAAAAATATCAGGTGTCCATATGTATAATTTCTAGATCCTATCTTGTGGCTTATAAGCCTATTATGAATATTTTATACTTAATTTTGTATGAATTCATTGTTCTTGGATGTCTAATTGATTCAGCCTCTGTTCTTTAAGTGAAATTGCACCTTGTAGGTACTTTAGACATTATTCATTACTGCAGTTTCATGCTTCTAAGTTATGTTGCTTAAAATCATTATGGTTTGATAGCATGACTTTGAGTCCGCATTGCATGTCACTATAGCATTATGTTATGACATAATGCTGGTTAATTTTAGATAGTATTCTGCTATGCTCTTATTAAAAATATGCACTTTCTTTTGCATCTTTGTGCCGGCATTCACCATACAACACTTTAGAGAACCTGTAGTCATGTCATGCTACACTGCATTATTATTATATCTTCGTCCCAGGTATTTTTTTGAGAACTTGTAGTCGTGTCCTCCTGATGCATTATCATATCTTCGTCTCAAGTATTCTTTATTAACCATTGTTTTGCATTATTTCCTAATTATGGACTTGTGCCACCAATAAGCTTGTTGTATTGTGTAAACTTTGTGGTTGGGTTCTTCATGACATTCTCATGACACCATCCTAGTTTATGCGTTCCATTTATAGTTTGCTTTGATTCCACTTTCCAGTTGACTTTATTCATTTCAAAGGAGAGAACATAATCCCTTTTTTTTTGGTTGAATTCCACCCCTTCTTTCTAAACATGCTTCGAGTTCGTGTTCACCACAACCTCTTGTGGTGTATGAGTTCGTATTTCGTAACTTTACTTATGTGGATTTTTCTTCCTAGGAAAATATAAGTCTGTTTGTTATATGAATGAGCTACTTGTAAGATGTATGTGAATGCTCCTTGCTATTATGAAATGTGTTTATTCTACTGTTTGTTATAGACAAGGGGACTCAGGCGTGAGAACAAGTGTATGACTCAATGACAATCGACCGACAATGGCATGTGCAAGCATCAATTATATCATAAATTCTTATGCAGCTGATTTACTTAGTTCTTTTTCATCAGCACTGTTTATTTGTTAAAATGGACCTTGTTGCTCTTTCCATTGGTTCATACATGTTGGCTATTTTTTTCACATATCCAATAATTTCAATCATTGGATATAGTCTAGGAATCCTTGTTGCTCTTTCCATTCGTTCATTGAGTTTCATCAGTAAAGGAATCTTTGCTATTTTATGGCATTTAGGAATCCAATCTGATGGAGTGTTTTTTTCCCCAATATCTGTATTGTTCTAAGTTGTTTTATCTTGATCTGTATTCATTGGACTCTGTCATATTGTAATTGTTGTTCTAGCATACAATATTTGATATATCATGCATTCGCCCTTTTCTACAGGTTTAGTGGAAACTGATCCAGAGGGAGCTTGATGTGAATCGACCAGATCGATTCACAAATAATTTATAGAAAAATAGAACTAAAAGGAAAATAACGATCTTTATTAGAGAAAAGAACAAACTCCCAACTTTGATGGACGGACAAAGTCTAAACCCTTCTGAATGACGCTTGAGAGTTTCTTCTCAACACAAGCATCAAAACTAATGACGGCTAGCCCTAGCTATAAATAGAAAGGAGAAACAAAACCCTAAGAGGGTTATTGTGGTGAAAGACCACAATACCCCTTTATGCCTAAATAACTGAAAGGCCTAAAAAGTGGGCCCGCATCAATACCGCCCCCTAAAAGAGCCACCTTGTCCTCAAGGTGGAAATCTGGGAACTGTGTCTGTTGCTATAGCGGCCTCTTCCTCCGTCGGATCCTCCTCCTCCTCCTCCTCCTCTTCCTCCGTGGAGGTCGTCGTGGGGGTAGATCCCCTCTCTGGAAGTTGGCGGGATCCGCCGTTTCTCCAAAGAAATTGCTGCCTCCGGTGTTCCTCGCCCCTCCTGGCGGCTCCGTCCCTCCCGTCCGAGCCGGAACTCCAGCTAAGCCCCTTCCCGAACCCGTGAACCTGTCACCGTAGTTCGAGATCATCGTCCGACCCCCATAGGGAGCCCCAAGCCCTAGGGCCTCTCCCGGGTGTGGCGCCGGTCCGCCGGGACCGAAATGGTCGGCGGCGTCCGGCCACAGCCGCTCGCCGGCGGCTCCCCTGGCGCCGATCGGCCCTGGGTGGCGGTCGGGGGCCGGCCAGCGGCCGCCCACAACGGCAGCGGCCCCGCCCGGGCTCGCGCGGTCGGCGGCGAAGCCCCCGCGACCTTCGGCCGCCGTCCGGCGCTGCTCGCCGGCCGCCAGGGCCCCGCCCGGCGGCGCGGTGGTGACGGCGGGTGCGGGCCATCGCCCGTCGGCCGGTCCTCCGTGATCTTCGGTCGTTTCCCCCTCCGTTTGAACAAACCCTAGTTGGTCGTCTAGGGTTTGGGTTGTCGCCGCCTCCGCTTCGCCGCCATTGATCTTGTTCGAGATGTTTTGCAAAAGCATCATGATCGTCGACGTCTCCTTCCGCATATCACGCATCTCCGTGCGGATTTCTAGGTTCGTGGACGCTTGATCCTTTGCGAGGACCTCCATGGATTTCTTCAAGCTCTCGATCTCGGCGGTGAAGTACTCCCGAAGACCTCGGATCTTCTCGTCGATCGTGTTTCTCGTCCCATCGGCCATGGCTCGTAGAAAGCTCTGATACCAATTGATGTGAATCGACCAGATCGATTCACAAATAATTTATAGAAAAATAGAACTAAAAGGAAAATAACGATCTTTATTAGAGAAAAGAACAAACTCCCAACTTTGATGGACGGACAAAGTCTAAACCCTTCTGAATGACGCTTGAGAGTTTCTTCTCAACACAAGCATCAAAACTAATGACGGCTAGCCCTAGCTATAAATAGAAAGGAGAAACAAAACCCTAAGAGGGTTATTGTGGTGAAAGACCACAATACCCCTTTATGCCTAAATAACTGAAAGGCCTAAAAAGTGGGCCCGCATCAGAGCTCTTGCTGGTTTTGCTGAAGTAGTTAGCATGGAACCTGAAAAAGCCGACTGGTGAGAATTGCGTAGTGTAGCAGTACATATTGATTGAAATGTTACCATTAGCGTATCTTAACAAGAGACACACCAGCTTAATCAGATAGACACTTTTAAAGTGAGTCTCTATGCCCGTCAATCCAAATTGTAATCTTGATTTATACGTCAATCTGAACTGTAATCTTGATCTACACATCTTAAAGCTCATGGAAACCAAAAATGATGAGATTTTGGTATTTCTTATGTACCATGCTTTTGGGTTGTCCTAAATTAAACGTTTTATAAGGTGTCAAAGGTCTTTCAGTTTTTGATTACTTGGTGAATGGGTAAGAATTTTTTAAAATCTATTTTGTTTTTTAGTTTACTTGAGTTTCAAGATAGATTAAGTTGAATTCAATTTGGCTTCATTCAAATGCCGGGCCCACAGTCCTGAAAGTTAGGAGTATGGTGTTTCTCATGCAGGCAGTCTTCTCATGGGATAATTACCCTGTACATTTCCCATATAAGTGCATTCCTGTTGTGTGTGTAGCTTTTTATTTTCTGTCCCCATGTGGAGCTTTGTATTTTCTGTCACCATGTGGAGCAGTAACATGAGGCCTTGTCAATCAATTAGATAATAGTACTGCTCTTATTTGCATTAAGGTCAACCCCAGAATTGGGACGAAGTATTTGTTGTCGTTGTTATGCTGTTCATATTTTTGCATCAATCATGTATCTCTTCATGCACAAGCACACTTGATTCACTTGAATTTTAGCTTCCCTTAATATGGAATTAGTACTCAGTACCTATATTTCTAAAGCTCACATTAGATCTGTGAGTTTTTTATGCATTTTTTCATCATCCGAGCCTTTTCTCATCGAAATAGGATTGGTTATAGAGCTCAATTCTCTGGTTTTAGGTAGGGATGCAAGTATGGAGAGCGATCTGGTTGGAAGCAGATGGAAACCCAGTCCAACTTCTATACTACTATACACATGCCCAACACAACCCGAGCTTTGTTTGGACATCACCAAAACAACCACAATTCTAGTATTCATAGGTGAATTTAGCCTTGAGTTGGTTTGGATTGGAGCTGAGTTGGGTTAGATAGTCGAGTTCATCAACTGATCCACTGCTCACTTCTTTTATTTTCTCCTATAATTTATTCTAAATAAAACTTAAATATACATCAAACTTACAGGTCCAAGTCGTGCTAAAAATTGGTTTGGTGAATTAAACTGACTATATAAACTGTACCAGGTAGCGTAGCTCGTACTGCCATCAAACAAATAGTCATGATCCCTCTCACATCAATACTAATAGGAACTGAAATCTGAAGCCTTAATTTCCTCTCATTCCTTTGGTGAAGTCTCATTTGGGTTTGAGTTAACAAACCTGACTTTCGGTCCGGTTAGTTTTTTCCAGCAAACCCCAACCCTATTTGGAGAGAAGCCCCAGTCCAATCTGGCCCGTTTCTGGATTGGGTAGGACAAGGTTCGCAGTATCGATATCAGACCCTTCCTATGAGTATCGGGATCGGCGGTATCGGCAATATCGACAGTTTCCGATCGGACTATTGGATTTTTTTGGGTATCGAGAAACAAATAATTATTAATAAATTACTAAAAGGTTAGAAAAATATTGTATATATTTAGGCATAATTTTAAGTTTTTTTTGTGTTGTTTCTTAATATTTTTGAAATTGAACGAAATAATAGTCACTTTGTTGATTGGTTTACCTGTGATAAATAAGTTCTCAACCTTACTATGCTTTTACACCCTTGTTAATTGCTCGTTTTCGTTCAAATTTCTCGTCCGAATTGACTATGAAAGAGACCCCAAACATCGGTATGGGTCACTATCGGTATCAGATGGGTATCAGATCGGATATGCCAAACCGTATCGGTATCGGCCATATTGTATCATTATCGGCCGATATTGGAAACTATGGTTGTGATACTTCAATGGAGGTGTTGTACCCGTATTCTATTATATATGATACTCAGATTCTTTGATACTTCAAGGATCCTTCTCAGATATATTCCTAATAACTTGATTTTTTTAACACCACCTAAATATTTTAGATGTATCTATCAAGGTTCAAAGTATCGGTTTCGGTATCGGACATTTTGTATGAGTATCGGTATCGGAAGTATCGGCGGTATCGGATCGGAGTATCGGATTTTTTGGTATCGGCTGTATCGTCAATATTAAATAATTATTAAAAAATTAGAAAAAATAATTTACATATTTATGCATTATTTAATCATTTTCTAAGTTTTTATTATTATAATTAAATAAAATAATAGTCATCCTTTCTAATTGGTTTTCCATCCTTTCTGATTGGTTTACCTGCGATATACAAGATTACAAGTTTTCTTTATTTACATGTTTTTAGTTTCAATTTTACTATGTCATTAATTCGTACTAATTGAATCTTGTATTGTTTTATTACTACAGGTTTAAATTTTGACGAATTAAGGAGCATAAAGGGAGGCACAAGAGATTAGAAGCAATACCAATGGTTGGCAAGGCCCATTATTATATAATTATATTTGTTCAAACCTTTTTTTTTAAATTTCTATAAATTAAAATTTATTTATAGCTAGAATTTTAGTTTTATGTATAGTTACAAATTGTTACAGTATTATTCATGATCCAATTATTTTTGTTTCAAAATATACGGAAATAAAATTAGCTACATGATTTACTTTGAATTTAAAATTACAAAAAAAAACACTTGGCCAGAAAAATTCATTGGGACTCTGGCCTATCCCTTTATTTAAATTTCATGAATAAAAATCTTTTACAATAGGTATGAAGTACATAAAGCGTACAAATACAAAAATGAATACAAATATATCACTAAAATGGTTCATAATTATCGGAATCGTTCCGATATGGTTGTTGGTTATGAGGGTAGTAGAGATTGATATCTGTATTATGAAAAAAAAACTTGTCACGAGGCTATCAAATGTAGAATGTTGTTCCCTCTCTGGAGTGTTGTATGGATAATAACTTGTAAATGAACTATCATATGTATTGTCGTAATTGTCTGAAGGAGTAGGTACATCATGATAGCTAGATCCTCCAACATATACATCATCCATACGGTGCTCTCTAGGTTGATGATCACTTGACCAGTCTAGGTTGATGATCACTTGACCAGTCTCCAGAGTATTCATGTGACTGGTCTCTAGAGTATTCATGTTCATGTGACTCGTAAGCACCAGTCGCTAGTGTAGCTCCATTTCCTCCGCTATCAGTACTGTCGTCTTTATCGCTGTCGATATGTCGAGATGGTACATATGGTGTTTTCTTTCTTTTTTCAGACTTTCGAGCATTTTCGACAGTATCTTGTGGATCGATATCCAAATTATCATCTAACCACTCATTTTCTCTACCATCCAAGAGTGGTGCTTCTCTTTCTCTAGTCCAAGCTATGAGTGGATCTTGGTCATGAAATATCTCATCCAAATCTATAACATTTTGATCATCTTGTGATCTTTGTAGATTTCAAACACTCAATCTCATATTATAATGGACGAAATCCAATTTTTCTAGTCTCGCTATTGTAAGTCTATTACGGGAAGGAGTATGGATGAGAGAAAATATTGTCTAGTTCCATTCACAATTGGAGGAAGACACCGTTTGACTTAGGATGAGCACAGCTAATCGAGTCAAATTTGGAGCATCCTCTCTAGCATGTATGGACCACCACTCAGCTACAAAAGTAATAAAATATATTAGTTTCTGTAAATATTTAATTTTAACTAATAAATATTTTGAAGTATTAACTATTATTACCAGGAAGACATCTATTTACAACACTTTAAAACTATGTTGTATTGGGCGCTAGGTGAGGCGAGGCGAGACCATGCCCGCCTCGCCTAGGCGCGCCTAGGCGCCCGCCCAGATTTTTGGGTCTCTAAACTTGTGTAAACATTGTAGGCAGCAGCAGTAGCAAAAGTCAGCAGCAACAGTAGCATAAGGCCGCAACAGTAGTAGGAGAAGGCTGCAGCAGCAGTAGCAGATTGCAATAAGAGGGAGAAGACAACAGTAGCAGTAGCAAAAGGCAACAATGGCAGTAGCAGAAGGCAGCAAACAGCAACAATTTTTACAATAGCACATGTTTTAGCAACAATAATAACCCTAAAGCCCAAAATTTTTTTAGTAAAAAGCCCATAGTCCATCCTGAGATCCACCGCCTAGGCGTCCGCAGTTGTCTCCCCTGGGCGAACCTGGGCGCCTAGGCGGCCCT
>JANAVB010045020.1:4049792-4144792 GCA_029216955.1 Iris pallida
CGAAGTTAATGGAGGTGAGAACACACTTATACTGAATTTTTATTATTTTAAATAAAGTTTTATTATATTTATTATTTGTATGTTTGTATGCAGGTGAGAAGAAACTTATACTGGACTCTATGTGCAGTACATTGTATAGATCTAATGTTGAAAGATATAGCTACTGATCCAAGTATTAGACCACTAATACAGAAG
Source organism: Iris pallida (assembly GCA_029216955.1). NCBI lineage: Eukaryota > Viridiplantae > Streptophyta > Magnoliopsida > Asparagales > Iridaceae > Iris > Iris pallida. The sequence goes on from JANAVB010045020.1 coordinate 4,049,988, forward strand.
TATCAAGATCTGACTTGTTTCATATATAATCATGGTTGGACTCTTAACATCATGAGAACCGAGACTCAGAATGGAGAATTGGTTAGACCAGCCATCACTATGTTCGCTATCAATTTTTTTGCTTTAGATTACATCCTTAAACATCAAGCTGATTTAAAAAAGGATAGCAAATACAAGGAGTTGGACAGAGAACTACATAAAACTCAATCGCAAAGATAGAGAAAAGACAAATGTGGTTGTCAGTTTAATCGACAGTTAAACTTACTGGAGGGATATTGCAGGGGTCACTGCAATATTTGGACCTCTAGTAAAAGTTTTAAGGATGGTGGATAGTGATGATAAAGCAGATATGAGCCATCTTTATGAGGCTATGGACATGGCTAAATTAATGATAAAAAAGAATGTTGGTAAATGGTACAAAAAATGGTGGACAATGATTGATAAAAGATGGAATACTCAACTACATCGAGATAACCATGCAGCTGGTAAGTACTCTATAAATTGAATACCTTTCAAAATATATTTGATGTTATAAATTGAATACCATGCAGCTAGTTATTTATTCAATTTTGTAGGTTATTTTTTGAATCCCAAATACCAATATGCTAATAATGTTGTAAACGACGATGTGGTACTAAATGGTTTCCACCGCGTCGTTAATAAAATGGTGAATGACAATGAAACACGCCTTAATACAAACAGAGAAGTTTATTGCTTGATATTGAATTTTCATCTTTAAATATTTAAATTTTAATGTCATAACATGTGTAATATCACTTTGTAGGCGAAAAAGTTCAGATTGAAAACTGGTGCATTCAATTCAAATCAATTTCAAAGTGCTGTAAATAGATGTCTTGCTGGTAGTAATAGTTAATACTTCAAAATATTTATTAGTTAAAATTAAATATTTACAGAAACTAACATATTTTATTACTTTTGTAGCTGAGTGGTAGTCCATACATGCTAGAGAGGATGTTCCAAATTTGACTCGATTAGCTGTGCGCTTCCTAAGTCAAATGATGTCTTCCTCCAATTGTGAAAGGAACTGGACAACATTTTTTCTTATCTATACTCGTCCCCGCAATAGACTTACAATGACGTGGCTAGAAAAATTGGTTTTCGTCCATTATAATATGAGATTGAGGGTTCAAAATCTACAAAGATCACAAGTTGATCAAAATGTTATAGATTTGGATGAGATATTTCATGATCAAGATCCACTCACAGTTTGCACTCTTGGATAGTAGAGAAAATGAGTGGTTAGATGATAACTTGGATGTAATCCACAAGATACTGTCGAAAATGTTCGAAGGTCTAAAAAAAGAAAGAAAACACTATATGTACCATCTCGATAGGTCGACAACGATAAAGACGACAATACTGATAGTGGAGAAAATGGAGCTACACTCGCGAATGGTGATTACCAGTTACATGAATATGAAAATCCTGGAGACCAGTCACATGAATACTCTGTAGACTGGTCAAGTGATCATCAACCTAGAGAACACCGTATGGATGATGTATATGTTGGAGGATCTAGCTATCATGATGTACCTACTCCTTCAGATAATTAGGACAATACATATGATAGTTCATTTACAAGTTATTATCCATACAACACTTCAGAGGCAGAACAACATTCTACATTTGGTTGTCTCATGACAAGTTTTTTTTTCATAATACAGATATCAATCTCTACTACCCTCATAACCAACAACCATATTGGGACGATTCCGATAATTATGAACCATTTTAGTGATATGTTTGTATTCATTTTTGCATTTGTACGCTTTATGTACTTCATACCTATTGTAAAAGATTTTTATTCATGAAATTTAAATAAAGGGATATGCCAGAGTCCCAATGAATTTTTCTGGCCAAGTATTTTTTGTTGTAATTTTAAATTCAAAGTAAATCATGTAGCTAATTTTATTTTCGTATATTTTGAAACAAAATAATTGGATCATGGATCATATTGTAACAATTTGTAACTATGCATAAAACTAAAATTCTAGCTATAAATAATTTTTGATTTACAAAAATTTTAAAAAAAGGTCTGAACAAATATAATTATATAATAATGGGTCTTGTGACTCTTGTCTTATCCAGCCATTGGCATTGCTTCTAATCTCTTGTGGCTTCTTTTATGCTCCGTAATTCGTCAAAATTTAAACCTGTAGTGATAAAACAATACGAATTATTGACATAGTAAAATTGAAACTAAAAACATGTAAATGAAGAAAACTTGTAATCATTTTTTCTAATTTTTTAAAATAATTATTTAATATTGCCGATACAGCCGATACCAAAAAATCCGATACTCCGATCCAATACCGCCGATACTTCCGATACCGATACTCATACAAAATGTCCGATACCGATACTGATACTTTGAACCTTGATAATAATGTTAGCGAGAGATGAAACAATGCTTTGAAAATATGAAGTTTGAAATCATTTTATTATTTGTGTTCCTTTTTTTTTTTTACTTTAAAGTAACTATCTTTCCGTCTCGATGGCTAATCAGTTCTAAGCATACTTTCTTTATTTTCATTCTACTGATACAAAATTAAATGTGTTTTCAAACATCTCATTTGTTAGATTTGATGAAGAAACCTTTGATAATCTGTTATTTATATATTTATTTGTCATGTTCCTGACATATGTATCCTACTTTTTCAAAATAGTCGTGTCGATGAATCCTTATCATGCCACCTATATCCGTATCCATAAAATATAGGCTAGGATCATGTTGGGAAAACCCTACCCTACTTTCATCCATAATTGTGGCACACTTAGATGAACCTCGAAAAAAGGTTTTGTCATTTAACTAAGAGGCTGTTGGAGGTTGAACTATCTCATCTTATTTTCGTGTCCAAGGACTAACCAACAAAAGAGCAGCTCTTCAAAATTCTGTGGAAGAAGGGGGAGATGCAGAGAGTTGACATAGGAAATTGTGCCTCTGCAAGGCATTATATTGTCCAGAAATACTAGTAAAAGAGGATATCTATTATCTATGTTCATGTGTGTTATAGATTTTTTATTGTTTGTCTATCTTATGAGTCTAAACCATCTGGCCTGACTTTTCATTTGCCTGCCAGTGTTATATTTTTGATTCATCAACATGGTATGCTCTGTAATAGTGTCGCATTACCTTCAGTTTAGGTGTACTAATACAAATTGTTTTGCTGGTCTATTTTGCTTCTTCCAAATTATATAGGGTATTCAAAGTATTAAAGCAAACTGTGAAGCTTTACTACATACTTGAAAAGTTCAAATAGATGATGGAAGCCTACAGGAAGATTCTAACATACAATTGTGGCTAGGCGTTATATTAGCCAGAATTACTAGGAAAAGAGGATATCTATGTTCATGCTTGTGATAGATTTTTTTATGGTTCGTCTATCTTATTCATCTAAACTATCTGGCCTGGCTTTTCATTTGCCTGCCATTGTTATATGTTTTTGGTTCATCAACATGGTATGCTCTCTGTAAAAGTATCACATTCCCTTGCCAGTTAAGTTTAGATTTGCTAGTACAAATTGTTTTGCTGGTTTATTTTGCTTCCTCCAAATTATATAGGGGATTCAAAGCATTAAAGCAAACTGTGAAGCTTTACTACAGACTTGGAAAGTACAAAGAGATGATGGAAGCCTACAGGGAGATGCTAACATACATCAAATCAGCTGTTACACGTAATTATAGTGAAAAGTGTATAAATAATATAATGGATTTTGTTTCTGGGTCAGCAAGCCAGAATTTTGGTCTTCTTCAGGAATTCTATCAGACAACGCTGGGGGCTCTTGAAGAAGCCAAGAATGAGGTGTGGCACTTTTTGTTTGCATAAGCCCAGTCCTTTTGTCTTCAATATAGTGTACGTAGATTATGCCCCACATATTGTGCGTTTGATGTGATTTTCACATGTATATGTACTTCCGCAGAGATTGTGGTTTAAGACCAATCTTAAACTTTGCAAAATTTGGTTTGATATGGGTGAAGATATGGACGGATGAACAAGGTATTTAGATTGTATCCTTTTGCATCTACTTCAATGCTGCATGCTTTTAGTTACTATAAACGTCTTGGTTACATCCAGATATTGAAAGAACCTCACAAGTCCTGTCGAAAGGAAGACGGTACTGATGATCAGAAAGGCACACAACTTTTGGAGGTCTATGCTATTGAGATCCAGATGTACACTGAGACAAAGAATAACAAAAAACTGAAGGTAAATATAAGATCACATTTTCTTTTGCACTCGTATATTACAAATTTACAATCACTAGTTAACATATATGTTTTATGGATTTCTGATCTATTGTTGTAGCTTACTCTGCTGCTAATCTCTAAGGGATTTTGTTTTTAGTGACTTTGGTCTGATATTATTTATAGTATATCCATTATGAACTACAATTTCTGATGGACAATTATGAACTTTATGTAATTGATGATATTGGCAGCGTAAGGGCATGTGGTCAGCATTGTAATGGCACACAAAAGCTATATTGCCACTTAAACACGCAGATGTCAAGAACATTCTGATTTGAACAAAACCCAACAGTTGAAATCTGGGTGGTAGCAAAAAATTTATACAGCTTAACAATATAAATTTGATGCACATCATTTTATCTGAAATTTAAACATCTCAACACGAATTCCCATTATTGAGCTATAAGGTGTACTTTTACAAAAAGATTAATGGAAAAACTTAGAGAGAAAGATGGACTATATATGGTTTTTATTGACTTAGAAAATGCTTTCGAGTTTTGTGGGTCTCTAGGGAGATAATGTGATGGGTTTTGGAGCAGCAGCAAGTCTTCAGTAGCTATGTTAATAAAACCCATCACTGTTGGCTTATATCTAGGACCATCTTAGAAAATGGTCCATCACATTATCTCCCTAGAGACCCTTAAGGATATATCAACCATGGAATTATTGACTTAGAAAATGCTGCTGCTCCAAAACCCATCACATTATCTCCCTAGAGACCCTTAAGGATATATCAACCATGGAATTATGACCAGTGTGTGGACAATACTTGCGTCACGACCCGTTTCCCATCACTGTTGGCTTATATCTAGGACCATCTTTAAGTGCTTGCTCCTTGCACTAGTTGTGGATCAAACTTAATTTAACAAAAAAAGATGTACTCATCTACCGAAATATGTATCTTTTTTAGTAATTGTTGGTGCTAGGACATAAAGTCCATTTAAGAAGGAAGAGCAATGAGAAAAAGATAAGAAAAATAGACAGAAAAAGCAAAAGAAGAGTAATTAGAGACGAGATCGATGAAAAGAAACAATATAGAGCAATGTTTTCTTAACTCACCTTTCAATACTTTATTCAGCCTTTATTTAAGACTTTACCTCATAAAGAAGAAAGAGAAAATAATCCCTGAGACCCCAACCACAAGGTTACTGTTCACAAGCTGAGTAAACCTTTTCCCCTCCCCTTCTAAAAGTTTCATGATATATATATATAGAAATGACTCCAAAGAGTGTAAATTCAATAATATTATCATCATTATCCAAAACTATCTAATCAGAATGGGTTACCTGTAGATAGAGCATGAGAGCTCCATAAAAAGAATTGACGGAAGTTCAATGACCGGTTGTCAATCTGACATCAATCCTCTATTCTGGTGCTAAATTCCAAGCCAAGGTAGCTATAAGCAAGAGGGGGTCTTGCCATAAAACCTGTAAGGCCAGTTGGCGGGTGTGTTTGCCTATCTATTTGGTCATGGAGATTAAACTTGTGACTCAAACAACCAAGGAGCATCCTCCAACTTCCCCTAAACCAGAGAAGAGTCTAGACGAAGAGGTAAAGATGCTGTGATTTTGCTGTAGGGAATCACATTCATCTCCATGGCACATTAAGTAAGCCAAGAGTGAAGAGGAATGACATTCCTGATAATCAAAATTCAATAATATAAGAACATACTGTTAAACCATTTAGTAAGCCTTTAAGTTGTCTCTAAGAATTTCCTATCAAAACAGAAAATTGCAGAACCAACACTACCCTCCAACCTGGAAAAAAATATATATTAAGAGTAGAAACTAATGAGACTATAACAACTTGACTGGGCCTGACGTTTGGCTACTACAAGAGCAAAATCAATTCCTTAAATCCAATGAATCACATCATATTTGTTTCCAGTTTATATTTGGGAAGATTTACCTTGATGAGCAGTTTGACTCTCTGAAGACATGTATACATAGTAATTGGGTTGTTGTACGTGGAGTATAATAAAATTTTGTTTGAAGTATCTGTAGGATCTATTCGATATTATGTTTATATAGATGTTCCATCTTTTTCAAGATGCTGACGCTGGTCAATGCCAGCAATTGTACCAAAATGCCCTTTCAATAAAATCAGCAGTACCCCATCCACGAATCATGGGAATAATTCACGAGTGCGGTGGGAAAATGCATATGGCAGAGCGTCAATGGGCAGAAGCAGCTACTGATTTCTTTGAAGCATTTAAGAACTACGATGAAGCTGGGAATCAACGCCGTATTCAGTGCCTTAAGTATGTAGCTGGACGACTAGCGTTTAACTTGGGCTTTAAAAAATCGTGCTATTTGTTTCTTCTCTGTACCTGATTATTAAACTATTGATAATTGCGTGTCAGATACCTGGTTCTGGCCAACATGCTAATGGAATCTGAAGTGAAGCCCTTTGATGGTCAGGAGGCAAAGCCGTAAGTTTTTATTTCGTTAAATGGAAAGGCATATTTGTCCTAATGCATTAGCTAGCTTTTAAAGAGTAATTATATTTTGGTTTTATAAGTTTTTTTTTACTTGCTATAACTATCTGTAGATACAAGAACGATCCTGAAATTTTAGCAATAACAAACTTGATAGCGGCATATCAGCGAAACGAGATATTCGAATTTGAGGAGATACTGAAGGTTTTAGATTATTACACAATTATGTTGATTAGATGCCTCTTGACATTGTATTGTTGAGCGTTCTGTTCTTTGGCCCCCCTACTTAATAGTGTATTGCAGAGCAACCGTAGGACTATCATGGATGATCCCTTCATCCGCAACTACATCGAGGATCTCCTAAAGAACATCCGAACTCAAGTCTTGCTTAAGCTGATAAAGCCATACACAAGAATTCGAATCCCTTTCATTTCAAAGGTGGATACTTTACTTTTAATATCATCTTCCTCACGTGCTACTGATGAACTTTTGATGTTCTGTTTTCAGTGCCATGTACACGCTAGAAAAATCTTTGGAACTTTGTATACTGCATACTGTTAGTTGCCTTGTTTTTGCATATTGTTGCATTGATATTGTCATGCCTTTTTCTCCTAAATCTTTTAATCTAAAGCTGTGGAACAGGATTTACTCAATCCTGATTTACTTTGTAATTGTCATAATATTGCTCCTGATAACTCGCAATCTATTTGTGAGTTTTTGAACAGTATGTCAGGCTATGCTTATTACCGCATGTTGGTCATTTACAGCTGATCCTAGTATCCTACCCACATATGTTAAAAAGTTAATTAGGTGATTGTTAGGCTGGTGTACATATGTTAAAAAGTTAATTAGGTGGTTGTTAGGCTTGTGTAGACATTTTGTTTCTCAATGCTTTTACTATTTTATCTCAATTTGTAAGCTCACATCTTTTAGATGGATTGTACGAGTAAATTTTTGACATGGTTTTGGTAGCGCAGTGGAGATCTCTAGATGCCCCAACTAGGTTGCAGTGACACGGACCAAAGGACCGTATCGTGTCCATACGTATCCTACATTGTACTTCCTTAACGTGCATCGCAAATATGGTTGACCTATATCTAGTGCTCAGAGGATTCAAAACATGGCTGAAATGATTTGGCATGTTCATGCTCGTAGCAAACATAATTTAGATATGATAAAGTAAAATTTCTTCCTACCATTGTTTGGAATTTTCCAGAACCTAGTTATTATCTAAAACATACATAGTTATAATATATATTATTAAAATCTAACATATGTGTATTGCATAGATATGGGTTCATGTTATATATCATTGTATCCATGTTGTATCAGTATCATATATTTCTTCCAAATACAGTATTCCGAATCCTTGTTGTGTCCTTACGCGTAAACTTGTCTGTGTCTATGCAACTAGCGCTTTGAATGAGTTATAAGATTGTAGTTGAAGAAGGTGCTACTTGGGTTTGGGGAAGGGGGAGGGGGAGGGGAGTACGCGAAAAAAAAAAAACATGGACTGCTGTTAAAAAAGAGGCTTGATCACGGGAAATGGATTCAGGCAGCCAACGCAAATAATTGGTTGCTTCAATTTCAATATGTTTGTTTTCTCTTGCCTCAACCTTAAAATTGGATGTGTCACTATGCTTGAAATTGATTTTCTGGCAATATGAATCTTCTTGTGGCTTCTTATAAAAGTTATCTTTAATGTTTAGGAACTCAATGTCCCCAATAAAGATGTTGAGCAGCTGCTAGTCTCACTAATTCTAGATAATCGCGTCCAAGGTCATATTGATCAAGTCAACAAACTACTAGAGTGTGGGGACAGGTCATGTATCTTTTGCAACTCTTCATTTGTGTACTTTCACTGTTGACACTGTGATATTGATAAAATCTTTCTTGCAGATCAAAGGGAACAAAGAAATATGCTGCCATAGATAAATGGAACACTCAGCTGCGGTCCCTGTACCAGACCATCAATAATAGAGTGGGCTGATATGCAGAAATGGTCAATGTTGTTAACGAAGCTAATCTTTTTTAATTTGACAGCTTTGGTAATTGGTTGATGTGGATATCTGCACAAATCTCCCACTCGGGACTTACTCTTTTTTTTTTTTTAATTTTATTGTTGGGTTATGCCCATTGTGCATTGCTGTAAGAATATCTGAGGATGATTGTGCAGTGGTGAAACTGGAAGGGGTTATATAGACAGGCTTCTCGTTTAGGAAGCTGTTGGGAAATATGGTTAAAATCTTAGAGATATTTAGTAATGGGATATATATATATATATATATATATATATATATATATATATATATATATATATATATATATATGGAAATTAGGGTTTGAGTTTCGAAAATGACCAATGTTAGAGTTTGGGTCTCCAAATCACTGTTCATTAGCTTATGTGAACAGTAATTTTGAGACTCAATCCCATCAATCCCAAATATTATGATGGGTTCTGCCTTTTCTGGATCTCTTAAGATGGCCTATGATAGCACTTTGAAGTTTTCATTGTTGTCCTCCAGAAGTTGCAATGTTTGAATTAATTGTCCAGAGGGGGGTCTTTAGCTGTCCCCAGTTTTACAATGCAGTGTCTTTGTTATCAATTTGCATATGTGACAACATCGACGATTGTTGTCATCTTTATAAACTCGTTGAACGAAAACTTAAGATACAATTTTGACACAAACTCTGGTCTTTTCTTTTTTCTTGTAATCTTGATAGGAGTTCCTCTGTTTTGTGACAGTCATTTTGGTATTGAAATTCAAATCCAAATAGAATTCGGAAATCCAGTTCTGGTAGTTCCCTCTCAAGTCTTCAGGATGCTCCAATAGTAGGACCAGTACCTGTCTAAAAAATGTAGGTGGGAAAGAAATCTTATCTAAAATAGAACTATACTTGATAGAGGTTAGAGGACAGACGTTCTTAAATACAAAATGTAACCTGTAGTTATCACTAGTACCTGTCACACCCGAGCCGGTACCGGTCCGGTCGATGACCTAGGTCAGGCTCGGTCCAGAATTGGGTATTTAAAAAAAAAAATTTTCAAAATTCAAAATTTACCAGAAAAATATATATATATATATATATATATATATATATATATATATATATATATATATATATTTTTTTTATATATATATATATATATATATATATATATATATATATATATATATATATATATATATAGGAAGCGGATCAAAAACCCCCCTTAGAAAACTTTCCTCACTCTAATTCGTAATATTAATGTTAATATTAATGTTAATATTAATTTTTTTTTATATTAATGTTAATGTTAATGTTAATATTAATGTTAATGTTAATATTAATTTTAATGTTAAGTTTAATGTTAATTTTAGTATTTAATGTTAATATTAACATTAACATTAATATTAACATTAATATTACGGATTAGAGTGAGGAAATTTTTAGGAGGTTTTCTAAGGGGAGCTTTTGATCCGCCATATATATATATATATATATATATATATATATATATAACCTGGCCAATCTGTAACTAGCCCTAAACCGGTCCGGACCCAGCCCGTTAGGTCTGGCCCACTTCCTATCCGGGTTCGGGTCTGGACTGGGTTTGTTTCTTAAAATCTGATCCGGACCAGCTCGGCCCATCGCCTCCTCGGGCTAAGCTCGGCCCATCCCTGAATCGGTCAACACCGGTCAACATTGGGCCATGGCACGGTCCGATACAATGAATATCATCGAACAGTAGCCTTAGCTTCCGGTTTAGTGTGAGCTCTCAAATTAGTGTCTCGACCTGATCACGATCATGGCCACCCTCCAAGATTAGGGTAGACACACGTACGTGTGAGCTCGAGCCACGACTCTCGTCTCATCCTCAGGGCCAGCCCATAAGGTTGGGTTGCCCTATATAGAGCTAGTTTTGGTAATCTCTTAATCTTTATTATATGGCGATTCTGGAGGGTCATCCGCGATCCCGACCTCTTATGGGGTCACGTTGAGCCTGAGAGTTGCCCCAAACAAGAAGAATTGTCCAAATCCGAAGGCTGTATGGCTTATCCGTGGGCCGGTCCTGCTCATACTTATCGTGACATAGTCAGCTGTTCTTGTAGGGTCGTCACTGATGAAGTTTGTCTCTAATATTAATCTGATCCGGTTGCAGTAGCTGTCAGCAACTACTGCATGCTGCACATCAGGAGCCCACCTTTAGTTGTATTGTAGAACCTGACAAGTTTCAAGGTTGAAGGTGCTATATTGCTACATCTCTGATCGACTGTTTGGTACCATTTTAGTTGTATTATAGAACATGCCACTTGGAAGGTTGAAGGTGCAATTTGATTAGGATTTCAAACCAACTTTACTCTGCTCAAAGACCATCAATTGGGTGAGCCTATTTTCTATAACTTCATATTTTGTATATTTAACACTGCTTGTCAAATCGAGGAGGGGATAAGGGGATCGACGGACCAAACTGATGTGGCAGCTCTCCATTAGCGGAGGTGGAGCCCGGTGGGAGGGTGGCTCGAGCCAATAGAGAGGCCATGTCGGCAAGCATTTTCGTTTCATATACACATTGCTAGTATGTCTTTTTCATTTGATCCAATAGCGTTCTGTTAGATAGGAAGAGATTTGATAAAAAATTGATTATTTGGTTTTTTTAGAGACTAATTATAGCCATAGCTTGAATGTCTGTTTGGCTTCACACCTAATTATGACGGCTTTAAACTTGAGACAATTAATCCAGCATAGTCATGTAATTTTGTAATTTTTTGATGATTTTTTTATCCTAAAACGAACGAAGAGGCATTACTAGAGAGCCTTTTAAAATTAGACAACAATTGAGGGATGCATGTGTGTATCGAAATTTGAGGGGATGAAATAAATGTTATCTTAGGATGAATGCATGTGTCTTCTATATATACTTTAGTAAGTATGCTAAGGAGCAATGGGGCAATTCGAGACGCACGTTGGGTTTGTGTGGAGGAGCATGTGGCAATATTTTTATATATGTTAGGACACAAGTCCAAGAACATAGTATGCATGATTGATTTTATGCGTTCTGGAGAAACACTCTAGATACTTCAACCTCCTACTTTGTGTTATATTTAGCACATGTGATCGAGTGATGAACCAATATGATTCCAAGACTCAAATTGATATAGGAGAAAACTGTGAATGATTCTCGTAATTCAAGATAATTATGACCTAATAAGTTAGTAGGTGCTTCTTAATAATATTTTCAAAATAGCAAAAAAATGATCATGTGTTGTAGGATTGTATTGGTTTGATCGACATGACCCACATTCAAGCCACATTGCTTTTATCAAAGGTCCCTCGCTTTATAGATAGAAAAAAAATGAACTAACCAAAAGCGTACTAGTTGCATGTACACCGAACAAAAAGTTCACTTATGTGTTAGCTATGGATTGTTAAATTATTAATTAGTATTAAGTACTTAATTAGACTAATATTAATTCTTCAACATAAATAAAAATACATTTAGTTTATACAATATAAATTATAAAGTATACTTATTATAATATAATCTTCCACTTTTTACTTTATTAACTAAGGCTATATGGGATTTCTAAAAACTCAATCCTACTTGGCATTGTAGTATAAAGAAATTTCTATCCTAGTTGGCAGAGTTTCTACATAGAAATTACATCCAAAACATTACTCTCCAATGATTCTCAATTTCAATCCTGCATGACAAAAAATAAAAGGTCAGTTTAATGATATAGTTTGAAAGTATGGCACAATATTAATTTTTATCAGAGATAAAAAATTTATGAGAGTTTATACATATAAAAACCCTTACAAAAAAAATTTCATCCTATATCAATGCCACGTAGGATGAAAATTGGAATAGAAATCATTGTTGGAAGATTTTTTTTTTCTAAAAAAAAGACTTTTACCATAGAAATAGGAGAAAGATAGAAACCCTCTTTGGAGAAGGCCTAACAAGACTTATTTGGGAAAGAGAAGACAAACAAAAAAGTATTTCCTTTCGGAGGATGAGAATTATATATGTGATTAGTTCTTGGACTTGGTAAGAATTTGCTTTCGAGTATGAGGATCAAGAACTCCAAACACTTGTGCAATCCATATATGGGTTCCGAACTAGGATATAAAAAAAAAACACAAAAAACTGGCAATACATGATTAAATTCTATCTAAAATATCATGTCTCGTGGATCAGATTCTCTTTGGATCCCACCGCGTTGCCAACAATACTGAGTTAAAGTCGATAATTGCTTAGTGACAACACCTATTAGTAAATTAGTTGTTAAATATTGTGTCAATCGAAGCACAATATGAAAATTACAACTATCTTACCTGGGTTGAACATGTGAAACACGTAAACCTTTGGCTGTTAATGTTACAGAAGACTTGCTTCAAAAAAAAAAAAATGTTACAGAAGACTTAGAAAATATATTTATAAAAAATGGAGATGCGGGGTATCGATCCCCGTACCTCTCGCATGCTAAGCGAGCGCTCTACCATCTGAGCTACATCCCCTTTACAACAACAAAATTGAATTGCAAATTTACTTGACTGCTCAAGCATAGACAGGTCATCAACAGTATTAATACTCACAATTTGAAGATGTAAGATTCGAAAATTCATATCAGAGGTTCAATCGTACTTGAGTATGATATGCGCATGCGCTTAAATATTGAAGACAGGTAAATAAAATGGTCCCACATCTAAAACTTATCTGCAGTGAGCATATAACGGTTGAAAACCGAACCGAACCGAACCGAAATATGACAAACGGTTCGATTTTTCGGTTATCGGTTCGGTTTACGGTTTGAAAATTTGTAAATTTGAAATAACGATTCGGTTTTCGGTTCTTCATCCGAAAAATCGAACCGAACCGAAAACCGATTTAGATTTAGTAATTTATCAAAATACTCACAATATACATATACTAATGTTTATTAACCCCTAACTGAGCGCACTCTCTTCTCCTATTCTATGTCGGTGCTTCTTTGAGCACTCTCTCTATTTACCCTCAATCTATATATACTAATATCTTTCACTCTATGTAATATAACAATTCATAAATACAATAAATCATATTTTTTTTTAAATTTTGTTATTTAAATAGGACCATTTTGCTAAAAACTTGAAGGCCATGCACATTGGCCCATGAAACCGAACCGACCGAAAACCGAACCGAATTAATTCGGTTCGATTTTTGTTCGATTTTTATAAAAACGATTCAGTTTTCGATTTTGAAAAATATAATTTACGGTTATTTCGGTTTTCACATATTCGGTTCGCTTTGAACCGAACCGATGCTCACCCTCTGCACTGCAACATGGAGCTGAAGAAAAGGATTGTGAAGTTAAGAATAGTGACATTATATTATATAGTTTCTATGTGTATGCTCTTTAGTTAACATCTCTTTGTTCCCACATCTATTGAAGTTGCTAGCCTACCATGTAACCCTTTCTATATACTATTAAATGCACGTATAATAACATCTAATAAAAATATTATTAAATTATAGTCAAATATTTCTTCTAACTTATGTGACTAAGGTGAGAGGTATTCTACTTGTTTGGTGGAGTTTAATTTCCCATGTTGAATATATGTAACAAATTTTAAAAAAATTCAACAATTTTTTCGTAATTAGTTTTTTTTTTTAAATAAAATGGACCATGATATACATACGGCTTAGACGGCTCACTTTTGAGCCATTTTGAAACCTCATTATATATTCAATATTATCACAATATTATCACAATTTTAATTTAGTCTTTTAAGATGTCTCTCTCTTTCTTTGGTGTTCTTCTATGTTTACCGTGTAACATTTTCTGTATATAGTTGGAAAATAATCTATGCAAACTTTTATCACTCCTCATTGTCCATATCTACAATGGTGTCAAGAAGATTCGATTCGAGCTATCCATTTCTTTTCTGTAAAGTGAAAACCCAAGCGCTTCTTTACTTTCAGATGGAGTTCCTACACTATTATTAATAACTTATTAGTTTGTCTATTAATTAATAACTTATTAATTTATGAAGGTATTTCCTATTTTCTTAAATGTTGTACATTGTTTGTAGTTTTTTATTGTACATACTAACAATTCTTTATACAGAAATTTTCATATACAGTAAATTTTTTTAGCTAAATTGTAAAAAAAGTGAGAAGTTTAGAGAAATTGCAATTCGGATAGTGGAACGACAATTCACTTGGCGTGATGGTAGGCAGGGAAGGGAGGGAAAGGAGTGAGCCAACTGAGGCACGGGGGGTGGGTGGTAGACGCCAACTCAGTTGGTGCGCAGGGCGGGGAGGCGCCAAGTCTGATGGTGCGCGGTGGACGAGAAGCGGGGGAGGCGCCAAGTCTGATGGCGCGTGGGGGGAGGGTGCGCCATCTCCCTTGGCGCGTGGTACTCGGGAAGAGAGGGGGATGTCTGGGAGAGAAGAGAGGAGATGTCATGAAGACCCCCCATTCCAACGGCTACATTTCAACGTCTTTTTTTTTTTCCCCTATTTATTACTAAGTTTTACCTCTCTCTCCGCACCAACACATTACTTTCTCCATCTCTTACAGAAGCTATTCTCTGAAGCTTGGAAGCTCTATCGATCTCCTAGCACAGAAGCTAATCTCTCCATCTTACAAACTCCCACTCCTTGCAACGCGACTCTCCAGTAGCTAAACATTCGTAAACTATTTCTTCTTTCTCATGGATCATAGTATTAAAATAGTATGCTCACATGGAGGTAAAGTAAATGGGTTAT
Organism: Iris pallida; assembly: GCA_029216955.1. Taxonomy (NCBI): domain Eukaryota; kingdom Viridiplantae; phylum Streptophyta; class Magnoliopsida; order Asparagales; family Iridaceae; genus Iris; species Iris pallida. The sequence goes on from JANAVB010045020.1 coordinate 4,065,431, forward strand.
CTTACGAAGGAGGTGACACATAATTTTTTTATAACTTATCATCATATTACTTTAAAAAAATTATGCAATTTAATTTCTGAACGTTTTTCTATTAGGTACCAATTTATTTTAAAGTCTGTTTTTGGTTCCACATGTCTATTGATAGATGGGTGAAGAAGCATGGAATTTTATTCTTGAGATTACTGTGACAAAACTCTTTCCTCCTATGTCCGATGGTTGCATAATGTCTAGATATCTTTTGATTATTTCAGATGGATTTAACTGTGTATCAAAAATATATAGGTTCACATGTGATAGTTAATCCTATAATATTTGCAACATCTCAAAGTGTGATTGTCATTTCACCAACTGGTAATTGAAAAGTGTTGCGTTGAGGCCACCAACGCTCAGCAAGACTAAAAATGAGGTGCACATCGTGGACTAAAATTTGAATTTCATCCAGATATTGAAATCCAAAGGAACGCAACAGCTCCTTTTGGGCAGCATTTAACTCTCATTTGTGATATCCTCTATGCATCCTCCAATTTTCATGCTCCCGTGTTCGTGCTTCGGAAGAATAATCATATAGCTACAAGCGAATTATATTTGTTATATTTATGTAAAATAAATAAATAATAACGATAGTTACCATTTTTAAATTTACCTGTCCGTCAAAAACCATCTTAGATATATTATTGTCTCGTTCCTGTCTGATGACTTCTGTAACCGGTCTCCCGAGAATACGTCCGTCATTCGGTTGAGCCATCTGTTAAATTTTTTCAAAAATACGATTAGTAATATAGATATTCATAGAAAATCTAAATTCAATTAAAAAAAAATTTACTTACTTTAAGTGAACAATTAGTCTTCGGAAAGAAGATGAAGAATTTGAAGAGATTGCTACTCCGTGAAGATGAAGATGAAGAACAAGAATAAGAATGAGGTTCTGTGAAGAGGAAGGAAGGAGTAAGGGGTTTATATGAAAAAGAGGGAGGGGAGTCTCCAATGCGGGAGGGTCTCTAATGCGGGAGGGTGGTCTCCAATGCGGGAGGGTCTCTAATGCGGGAGGGTGGTCTCCAATGCGGGAAGGTCTCCAAGAAAGGGGGGGAGGGGGGGGGGGGGGGGGGAGGGGTGGATGGTCTCCAACACATATCCCCCCTAACTCACTTGTTACTTTGTTAGTAGGCTGCATGGCGCGTCCCCCCAACATTCTGCCACGCGCGCCAACAGTGATGGCGCATCTCCCCCAACATTGTGCCACGCGCGCCATGTGCGCCAACAGTGATGGCGCGTCCCTCTTGCACGCGCCAATAGCGATGGCGCATCCTCCCATGCACGCCAACTCTCCTGGCGCGCCTTCCTGCCTCCCCTCTTCCTGCGTCGTACGCCAGCTCTATTGTCGTTCCACTGCCCTATCTACAATTTTTCTAAACTTATCCTCTTTTTTGTAATTGAATGAAACTTCTTTACTGTATATGAATTTTTTTTTGTTATATATATATATATATACGTTTAACCAAGTAAAATTCATAAACCTATTTTTTTAAAATAGATTGCACATTGTTCAATGTACTACTTTATTTCATTTTATGAACATTTAACCAAGTAAAAACTCTACATACTTTCTCGTTTTACGAATTAATAATTCAATTTTTTTTAACCAAGTAAAATTCATAAATCTATTTATTTTTCCTAAAAATATATTGTATATTGTTCAATGTACTTCATTATTTCATTTTATGAACATTTAACAAAACAAAAACTCTATTTAAATTTAAAAAAAACATAGTGACATCAATTTCAAGAAGAAACAAATAATGATTGAGTCAAATTTTAGGAAGAACCGAATAGTCGAACCATAAACACTATGTACATCATGAAATTATTAATTTATATACTACGTAGGACCTATATGAATTTTTTATAATGTACTATCTTATAAATTTAACGAATTATTAATTTTGTACATTATTCCCAAGTCGACCGAGATTATTATTAATTTGTCGGATATTAAATTATCGAAGTTCTGCTGTATACATACATGGTTCTGGAAGTTCCCAGCATAGCCTGTATACACATGTATATGTGCATAAAAAGCTCCTACCAAATATAAAGACAAATGTTAAAGGCCACCCCCTTTTAACTAAGGACAACCTATCTACTAAGGGCAACCATGCCTTTGTTTTTTTTTTTTACTAAGAGCAACCTAAAGTTCACAAGTTTACTGAGGGCCACCCAGAGGACTTTGAAGGAGGTCAAAACTAAGAACCCAACACTTCCTCTCCTCCTTTTCTTCCTCTCCCTCTTCTCAATCTCCACTTCCTCCTTCTCCTCCAATGTCACCTACGACCGGCGCTCCCTCATCATCGGCGGTCGACGCCAGCTCATCATCTCCGCCTCCATCCACTACCCCCGTAGCGTCCCCGCCATGTGGCCCTCAACTAAAATTCAGAAGAAAAAATGGGCCTTCTATCAGCAAATGCCTGAGAAAATATTGGTTGGTACACAAATTTTGACCAATTTATGTGCGTGCTTACGTAGTAATGCAACCGCATGTGCAATTGTTCAGCATGAGTCTACTACTCCAGAGGATGATGCAACTGCAATTGCTCTAAAAAGTGTCAAGATTACACATTTTCAACAATTTCATCACCATTTCTTTAAACACCGGACTTTCAAAAAGTCCTTTCCAATCAAGGCGGACTGCAGGCCTTGCCTGCAGTCCTATCTTCACTTTGGACTGCAGGCAATTCCTGCAGTCACTGTAGGTCAAAAAAAAGAAGAAGAAAAGATTGCCAATCGAGGACTGCAGGCAAGTCCTGCAGTCCTAGATTAATAGGAGCAGGGTGGCCCTTAGTGTTTTCAAAATGACAAACTTGTAATTTTTTTTAAAATTTTAAGTTGGTGGTCCTTAGTAAAAAGGGGATGGTCTTTAACATTTGCCAATATAAAAGCTCCTTCAGTTACTGCTGATTAAATCAACAGAAGCTCGAGGAACCCCTTATCATTTGATAACACATTGGCCAGCACAAGGACCTTGTGCATCCTCTTGGTATTTTGAGCTATTTGTCATCATCTATTGTTTAGATTGCACTTCGTACCAATATCACTTGAGCTATATATATCTTCTGTCTGCCTGTGCCATTAAAATGTGCTTGTGCACATAGTTAGGCTGCCATGAAAGAATAGTATTTCTTACACTACTGTGTTTGTTTTTCCTGTTTACCATCTTTCCATGCCACCAACCAACCACAACCTTAAGGTCTCGTGTGGTTCGCGGAATGGAAGTGAAAAGAAATCAATTCCTTAGACATTTTCTTTCATTTAAAAAATTATATTTTCTATTATGTTTGAAAATGTCAAATTTTTTTGTAATACTAAATTTGTTGATTTCTTTTGTATTTAATTAAATTATAAATTAAGATTTAAACCTATAATTGATCACTTATAAATGACATTACTATATAATATATCGGAAAATGCTAAGTTTACTACCAAATTCTTACAACCTCACTCACCCACCCCTTACACATGGATCCCACCGGGTCCCACCACCCCTCACACCCCTCCTGCTATATGGGCTCCACCCGACCCCACCACTTACTCACGGGTTGTAGGAAGATTGTAAGCATTGGTTGTAGGCATAGCAAAGCTCATAATATATCTATATCTACGTCTTCCACTATATAAGGGGGCTTCAAAACGGTTCAAGATTTAGCGGTCTATGCCGTATGTATATCATCGACCATTTTATTTTTTAAAATTATGAAAGTTAAATTTTTTAAACTCTCTCTCATTTTCTTCTACATAATCCAATACCCTCTTCTTCTTTTTTTCTGCGGCATAACCGAAAATCCTCTTTTTTATTCACATATATTCATAACAAATTATAACTAAATTAAATTTCTATAAATCTTAATTAAAATATAAATATATATAAAATATATCTAATTTAAATTATATTTTGACAATATTAGAAAAAAAATTACTTTATCGTACAACGCACGTGCATTTAATAGATACTATATAATATGAAGTTAAAGTTCATTGTGAAAGTTTTTTCCAAAAAAAATTCTTACCCATATTTACTATTAAAATTATTCATTAAATTTAATTAAATAATTATTTATTAAAAAATATTGTTGTATGCTCCTCCAAATAGTAAAAAATTAAATGACTAATATTTATTATTCTTTTTTACCAAAAATTTAAAAACTATTATTTGTTGTTTCAAAGTAATATGAAATACGATGCAATGCATATATATGCTAAGTAACAATAACGAGGATTCCATTTTTTTAGAGTGACCGACCGACTGAAAATCGAAGGGCAACCCATGTGCCACATGTCGACCTCCCATTGATTGAATCTGTGAGGCTGATATTAGCAAGAGGTGATGACGTTTGGTAGAAATGAATTGACCAATAAGGAACTGACACGTGACTTCGGTTCACGCATCGGTTGTGTGTCGCTTCGTTTAGAGTTTAGATGTTCTTTTATTTTAGAGAAATTTTGAGTCGTACCCCACTTTTTTTTACCTATATTCAAGGTGCACCCCACTACTTTACCTTAATGTAAGTTATCCTCAACTTTTGACGGATTTCGTCCAAGCCCAACGGTCAACGCGTTTAACCGATAATTTTGGACGAAAATAGTCTCCCCAAACCCAAACCCAAACTAAAATCCTAATCCTAATCTTAATCCCTCCTCCTCCTCCTTTCACTCTGTCCCCCCTTCCCCGTTCCTGCTCCGCTGCCATGTCCCCGCCCCACCGTTGCCTCGCCCCTGTCCCGCCGCTGTCACGCCCATTACCACCACCACCACCTTCACCTTCACCACCTTCACCTTCACCTTCACCATCACCATCACCACCATCACCACCACCGCTCCCCCACTGCCCCCCGCTCCCCCGCTCCCTCTCCGTTGTCGCGCCCCTGTAACGACCCGCTTCGCCCTAGAGGAACGCCAATTCAAACGACGCAAATACAACGACTCGAACCTCGTATTGCTCGACGAAATGATTCGTTTAAGACAAAGGCAATGGACTTGGCCCTTCAAGAGGAATCCAGACATTAGACTTTCAGAGGCGCTCGGAGTATCGCTCGGCCGATACGAACATCGCTAAGGTGGGTGGCTCCGATGAACCTATCTTTGCTTAGCCTAGACACATAATAATACGGACTGTATTGTTAGATCGTTAAGCGATAACTCTATACTTGCAAATAAATGACTCAACGCACCTAGCTAAGGGAATAACTCACATCTTGCATGCTTGTGTAGAACTTGAAAATGAACTAGAAATACTACTTGAACCTTGGCACCGCACGACACACTCGTGCTCACACACAACTTAGTTTTGAGTAAAATTGGCTGTGTTAACTCGTGAATGAAATACTTGTCACTTAGAATCGCACCACAACTTGAGTTATGAAACAATGAATGGTTTAGTAGATTGAGGCAGGAAGACTATCAACATAGTCGTTCCGTGCGGAGTATGGAAACATTGAAAGGTTTCGGGACCGTTGGGTCGCCAAAGTGGCTCCCGGACAGGGAGCTGCGTAATGAATGAATGAATCAACAAATGAATGAAAGGAATGAAAGAAGGAATGAACGATTAACGATAGGTATGACGGGGACGTACGACACGGCTCGCTACCGCGCTGTACGGACGCTGCCGCCAACCTAGTCGATAATCAGATGGCTTAAGAAAGCCTGACAAGACAAATAGCCCATGACGGTCTGATGTGATAAATGGCTCAAGACAGCCGATAAATCATTTAGGCTCTCGACAGTCCAAACATTTTAACTAAAGAAACAAAAATATGAAATGGTCGCGAACAACTCATGCACGAGTGACAGAACAAACGATTCCAAGGCAACGACCATGACGTCGCACCGACCTAGGCAAAATTATGGCTTACATGTGGCCTGTGTGCGGGCTCGGGCACACAGGAGGCGTAAGGCTGGGTATGGCATAGCCTATCAAGGTGTACCAGCCATCACGCTTGATAGATACGAATACCATAAGGAAAATGTCCAAATGGCTTACAGAGCCAGCGACTGATGCATATAGACTAGGTAGACTTACTGGTGGCATTCCACGTGCAATGTCCTTGCATTGAAACAAAGTAGTCTGAATAACGTTGAATATAGCTGACTTGCTAAGTTACTGACTGTAACTATCAGCTGACTTGCTGAATTGCTAAGTTACTGACTTGTAACTTACTAGATGACTTGCTAGGTTACTGACTGTAACACAACGGAGCTATGTTTGAGAATAACACAACTGACTGGTTGAGTAGATGGGATATCCGAGTGTGAATGATCATCAGAACAATGCTTGGTCATAACGTATCTTGACAAGCGGGATGTCACGACCCGCATCCTAGAGTTAGGGCACGAGAACGTAACAACGCCCAGCCTACGCCGCAGTGTCGACGGTAGAACGCTGTCCTAGGTCTCAATGCATCTAACAGTATAAGACTAAACAGTTTATACTCCCCGAATGGAGATGACATAGCAGATACAAACTCAATCACATCTAAGGTAGAGCATAAAGGAAGATAGATAAAACGTGAAATCCAAAAGAGATATAGGAGATAGAAGTCTAAGTGTCTAAGATACATAAACCCAGAAATACATCTCAAAACTCAAGTATAGATACAGTAATCCACAAAGTAAATACAACTCCAGACAAAATGAAATAACTACCTAAACAACCTCTAATGTGTAACGCCCCAGTCCCAAAATACGTAGGACTAAGTACGTAGACATGCCAGCTGTATTCATACGAAGTACGTAGGTCTCGTATGAATACATAAGCTGTAAAATGCAGTAATCCAAGACAACTAAATCTCATCCACAATGAAAAGAATAATAATATGAATATCAACTCGAATATTTATGATACAATCGTTGGGCGGAGACAAAGTCCACTACCAACTATCTCAATGAAAGAATGGTACAAGAAATCGAGCGATAAAAATGGCAAGACAAACCAAGCGCAATCGTCTTCGTAAGATTGGAGAAGACCACGGCCTTGGCTAGGATACCTGCGGAAAACATGAACACACACCTGGGGAAAAATCAGGTCCTCAGAGGGACGTAACAAGATCATAAAAACAATACCATGATGAACTGTAAATGATACATGATAAAGAAAAGACCACATGCTCCAACACAATGGAACCTAACCATCTAGGTGTAATGCAAGTCGAAAACTATACTGGAACGTATAAGTGGGTAGGAATAAAGCATAGCATCCACTAGAGGCTTTCGCATGAACTAATATACGTCTCTGACCGTATCTGATGACGTGGTCAGGGCCGTGCAATGGATATATCCCCTAGTTCATACTTTGCATCGCTAGCATACCTCATGACCGTATCTGACGTCGTGATCAGGGCCGTGCAATGGATATATCCTCTAGCGACACACCCATAACAGGGAAACCATGAACCCATAACCGGGCAATCTAGAAGGCTTTGGGCTAGCTCATACGTCCCAGTAGTTTTCCCCGCCCATGTATCACACAAGTCATATCCATGTCTTGGCGATCCATATCTCTATGCAAGTCGCTATCTAGACTCCGCTAATCCATAAATGAACCGACACACGAACCGCCCGTATCGGTAGCAAGTCGAATACGTAGGTTCGTGTCGACTCAATGATCCTCACTCATGTGTCGTGTATGAGACGTGTCAACAAGTCAAAGAAGTTATGAAGCATAACTTCAACACACCGGGAAAGTCCGCTACCACATATGGTCCACACACACACACACACGCACACACACAAACATCGATATACATATCGATGGCACCCAAGTCATACTTGGACATACTCTTTACTAATGTAAAAACACTAGCAACATATAAAATATCATGAATCAAATGTAAGTACAAGATGGTAAGGTATCTTGCCTGTTGCGACGCCTGGTGAGCTGCCTGGTGTGGTACAATAAAGGTAACACAAGATCGACTTCGGTGTTACAATTATACAAGATGACCTCGGGTGGTGGCACGGACAGTTCCATTGGGTCCAGAAGGGTCAAATTGGTTAGGGTTGACATAAAGTAGTTTAGAATTGACGAGAAAATAGGAATGTCGGGATTAGTCAAATTGGCTAGGCTGGATATGAAGAAGTTCGGATTCGCAAGGAAATGAGAAGTACGGTTAGTCACGGTCAAGGATTTATAATCGAAGGAAATTTACGTAAAAATACGTATAACTACTTTGGAAAAAAAATTATAATTTTTAAAACTATATTTATACTAGCCAAAATATTTTAGAAGCATAATATGTATCTAAACCCCCTTTTTTTAGAAGATACTATGATACTATTTTTAGAAAGATATTTATGGTTTCGTAAAAATATTATTAAGAATAAAATCTAGTAATTATAATATTTCACAAAATAATATTCAGCAAATATTTATAGCTATCCAGAAATAACATTTAGCTAAAATGACACTTAGAAAATATTTACAAACTTATTTCGAAAATACATAATAACTACTTTGAGACTCATTACTATTTCAAGTAAAGTAAGGTTTTGATAAATATTCTTTTATCCAAATGTAAACAAAATACATACATACTTTCAAAGCTCAATATATATACAAAATATTTAGAAGTCCCAAAAACACATCTTAAATTTACATAAAATGTTACTCATAATAGTATACTTGTATGATGTTATAAAATAATGCTAAAGGCAACAATTAATATAACAACAGCAGTATTCAATCCTAATAATATACACATATGAGATACGTATTAATAAAATAATAATAATAATAATAATAATAATAATAATAATCATCATCGCAATAGAATAATAATAATAATAATAATAATAATAATAATAATAATAATAATAATAATAATAATACTGATGTTAACAGATACTAAAAGAAAAAAATAACAATAAAAAAAGTAAAATTAAACAACTGTCTTCTCGCAGAGAGAGAGAGAGAGACAGCTCCTAAAAGAAAAAAAAAAATAAAGAAAGAAAGGAAGTTTGGGGACTCAGAGAAAGAGGACGAGAGGAAGAGAGGGCGGAGAGAGAAGGCGGGGAACAGGAGGGGGAAAGGGAAGAGGATGGCGGAGAGGGGCGGAGTCGCCGGCTGAAGGGAGGAGGCGGTGAGCGGCCGGCGGTCGCAGGGGCGCGGAGAGGAAGAGATCGGAGAGTGGTGGAAAGGGGGTTTCTTCTACCGAAAAATGTGCACGCACGGAGGAGGCGCCGGCGCGGCTGCCGACCCAGGCGCGCGGTTCTGGGGGGTCCGCCCATGGGGCAGCGGCGGTGCTTCCCTGGCCAGCGGAGGCGGCGACGGAACTGAAAGGCAGAGAGGGTCGGTGCTTGGGCGGACTGAGGGAGCGGTGGAGGTACGGGATCGGACACGCGGCCAGGCGGGACGGAGGAGATCGAGGTTTCCGGTGGGGTTCGGCCGAGAGGGAGTTGGCCGGCAGAGGAGGGAGGAGCGGCCTGCAGGTGCGACTCCCGCGGAGGTCGGCGGACCAGAGGGCGACGCGCGGGCAAGTTTGGCCATTCCTTCCTTACTCTTTGGGTTTCGTGGTGAGATGTTGACCGGAGCCGTGGTGGCTGTGATGGTCGGATTTTGGGGTGTTTGGGTTTGGGTTTGCCGGCCACGGCGGGGTGGCCGGTTTGAATTGGGGGCGGCCACGGCGGTGGTGCCGGGCAGGGACGATGGTGGTTTTGGTGGATGCAGTTTGGTGGCGCGGTGGTTGGATTCTGATGGTGGGGTGGTGGTTCTGGTGGTTGCGTGGTCGGACACGATGAGGGAGGAGTGGGATTTTTGCAGCGGTGGTGGTTTGACGGGGCGTGGAGGTGATGGCCAGCGGCGCGGTGACGTCGCTGCGGCGGAGGTCAACAGGGTTGTCGGGGTCTGGCTGGAAGAGGATTTGGATTAGGGTTTAGAAATTTTAGATGAATCGTGTCGGGGTTGTCGACACGGAGGAGGTTGTAATATATATGTAAATTATTGGAATAGGATGAACGGGAGAGAACACGGACACGGTGCACGGGGTTTGAGAAAAATTTGTGGAAAAATTTTATGGGTTGTGGAGAAATAATGGAGGAGTACCTGCCTATTTATAGGATGTGGAAATTCCCATTAGGATAGGATTAGAATTGATTTAAAATCCAAATAGATAATTCATCTATTAATTTAAATCAATTTAATAAATTCAAATCCAAACAAAAATCTAATTTAAATATAATTTAAAATCCATCCTTTTATTTAAAACCAATTGAGATAATTTAAATTCCAAATGTAGTTATTAATTTAACCTATTTAAATAAATCCATGGAATCAAATTAAGATTTAAATTGCCATAATAATTCAAAAATATATTTTTCAAAAATACTAATAATGATAATTTCGAAAATTACATTATTATTTAAAAATAAACTAATAAATAATTACGAAATATTTATCTATGACCAAATAATATTTACATAAATATATTTTCTAAAATAAAATTTTATAAGAATAATTATTTATTATTATAGCTGTATAAATGAAAGGCTTTGTAAATAAATAACAAACTTGAAAATTTTGGAATGCTAACAAAATAGTTATTAAGTATATTATTTTGAAACCAATAAAAATATTTTTTTTCAAAATTATGTACGCTCGCACATATTTGCACTCGTCGAGCAAATTCGAAAAATGAACTTTCGCGCCCGACGTACAATACGACTACGCGACGTATAATACGAAATTTTAAATCAGTACCAATTTTAATAAAATAAAAAGTAGAAATTTAGGGGTTTTACATAATGTGTCTCCTCTAGGCTAGCAGGCACCTCCAGGCTATCTGTAAAATTTATCAACAGGTCCAGTCAGGACAGGAGCGAGCACAGTATGTAGCGCCCCGCTTTCGATAGGCGACGGAACTTCATAATATGCTAGCGCCGAGTCAGATCGGCCGGGAACTTAGATGGCCATCTGACTCGATCGCTAAGCTTGGTAAACTTTAACGCCTTGCGGCATCAATTCAAATCGATTTGGACGGAAGTTACGAGAATCGATCCAAGTAATGGAACGACTTCTGTTGGAATAAGTCCTAGATGCAGCGGGCTGCGTCTCGGCGAGTGAGCTCTCTATAAGAGTCCCTTCAAGGGGACCGGACCGCTGTATGGTTTTCTTGGAGCTTTGCCGCTGGGCTTGATTGAAGTGCTTTCGCGTCGTTTTCATGGATGCAATTACAAATTTCGATGCAAGGAAAAAAGAAGGAAATCTAACAAAGTGTTGATGCATTGCAGGAGCTCGCGTAACTAAGGATTGACGTTGCGTAGCGCTTCGACGACCTGCACAAAGCAAAGTGATCGGTGGGTGATTCGGCCCCTTCTTTTCTACTCTGTCCCGCAAACTTATTCCTTGCTTCGAATTCATTCAAATCGAACGATGCCAAGTTAATTGCATGCCAATCCACTAAGTCCAAGAACTTGGGAAAACGTATCGATTTAGAGAAATTCACTCTGAAAATACAAGTCTATCACATAAACCAGAAAGTTTAAGGTTCTAGTAAAAAGATAGACTATTTTACGTGCTGTAAAATATTATGAAACGTCGATCGTGGGTTATGATGCCTCGGACAATTGGGTGCCTACGGGATGCTAAATCGGAGTACGGCTTGGGAAAAATGAAACGTTGCATGAGTTGGGGGAAATGATAATGTCGTTCAATACTGTCCGCGCTATACAAAACTGGTTGCATATATAAACTGTTCACGCATTGGCATGGTCATGGACAGCTTGTGCACAAGTTGATATTTTCCTCGAATCGATATCCGGGGCATCGGAATCGACTCGACCTAGGGGGAATGAATAATCGTGCTTCGGCACTGATGCATTGTGGGACCGTCAGTCAGGCTTGCAACCTAGACTGAGCGGGCCGAAATGCCGTTGAGATAGTCCCACGTGATATGTAACATCAATGACCGCATATAAGATAGTAGCATGCTCACCTATTGTCTTATGCAGGTGTGAATATTATCTCTGTTTTATGCAGGGACGAGCACGGCCGTGGTAAGAATTATGATAAACTGCTATGGTTCACTGTATGCTTTATTACGCAAAGATGGCTATCGAATATGAACTGAATTCATTTAGTTCTAATAGAAAGACAACTCTAAAGCATGCCTACCCTAACAATCAGAGTCGGTTTAGACGAGTGGGTTCGTCTCGTCCACTTAGCAAGTGTGCTAATCCCATTCCCCCAATTTCCCCAGGTGCGACGGGCGCGCTCAACTAAACTGGAGCTGAAGTACGGAGAGGCATTTTGAAGCTCTTTCTATGCTGAAGTATTTTGAAGCCAATTCAAGTCGACGGCTTTGTATAAAGGGGCGAATGTATGGGACGGCAAGCGTTAGTTCAGGCAACTTGTCGAATGTATTTCCTTATGTTTTCAATCAATGTAGCCGCAACGGCATCCAATATAAATTACGACTTGCACTTCGTTGCAAGCTATGAATGAAAAGCATTTCTATCTTCCTATACTGCGTCTTATATTCTGATGTGATTTGTGAAGTTTCGACTTGGCATATTTATATCAAAATTAAAAGATAACCATTTGAGAACTTGTCATCTTGCCTTGCACGAGCGCAACTCCAGGCTCGTGCGGCATCACGCCTTAGCGAGGACGATCGAATCGGCAAAGTAACACCGGGGACGAACGGTTTGTCGACTCGGGGCGTGACAAATTGGTATCAGAGCACAGTTATGTTTCCTCGGATTTTCGAAAGATGTTTCATTATTGGAATGTCCGTTGCGATGGTTCGATTGAATGCTTGTCGACATGTTACGTGAAATAAAAGTTCCATACAGGTAAGCCCGTAGATATTTTGAAAAATACTAACGGGTTTACTCTGTTTTGTAGGAATGACTAAGAAAAGGAACAATCCCGCCCCAACCCAAACTGTAGATAGTACGTCGAGCACAAAAAGCACCGAGCCTAGCGAGACGACTATGCAAAAGATGCTACAGTTGATGGAGCTGCAGCACCAGCTTCAGACACAATTCAAAGCCCAATTCGAAGCGCAACAAAAACAGATGAATGCCCTGACTCAAATAGTGAGCAAAATGGCGGGCAACACCAAGACGACGGACGAAGAGACCGAGGAAAAGCAAGGCGACCAAGAAGAAAACGAGGAAGAAGAGACTCAACCGCAAATAATAGATTCTTCTTCCTTGTTCAAGGCAAAGGAGTTCCGCAAGATGAATCCACCGAAGTTCAACGGCCGAGCGGAGCCTGATGTGATCGTGGGATGGCTCGTGGAGATGGAGGACCTGTTTAATCTGCTTAGCATCGAAGGGTCCCTGCGGGTAACTTGTGCGGCGTTACAGCTGCAACTGAGGGCGTATGACTGGTGGGCCACTAAAAAGCAGGAAATCTATGAAGCAGATACAGACGCCACGATTTCCTGGAAAATATTTAAGCAAGCCTTCCTCGAACAGTACGTTCCTCGTGCTGTCCGTCAACAAAAAGAAGACGAGTTCATGACGCTGCGACAGGGAAATATGTCTGTCGACGATTATGATTCGAGCTTCTCAAAGCTGGCGAAGTTTGCCGGCGCCTTCCTGCCCAACAAGGAAGCCTGGTGTGAACGCTTCCAACAAGGCCTAAATGACGAACTGCGAAGGGACGTCATGAATCAAAGGTGCCGAACATACCGTGAATCCTATAATGCCGCTCTTGATAGTGAGCGCATCTTTGGCCGTATGTCGAGTAGAGGCATCCGTAACCACTTCAACAAGCGTCCTAACGACGCCGGCGCCGGGGGATCGGGAATAACAAAGCGTCCGAACAGATTCGATGATCGAGGCCATGGCAGTCAACACTGCACCAGGTGCGGTAGGCGTGGGCACCGAACCGTCGACTGCGTCACGAGATCTTGCTACAAGTGTGGCGAGGTAGGTCATATAGTTACATATTGCCCGCACAAAGGTCCGAATCAACACAACCCACCGAGGAACGTCCCGAATCCGCATAAAGCGTCGATACTGCAAGGCGCGAATGCGGTGCCTGTCAACCAGCAGAACCAACGACACGGAGCTCAAGGCCGAGTTTATGCCTTAACTTGGGACGAGGCGTTCGCGTCTGATACTGTTGTAACAGGTATATTACTCTACAAAAGTATATCTGCTCGAGTCCTATTCGATTCGGGTGCGACGCATAGCTTTATATCTGCTGATTTTGCGAAAAAAAATAAAATAACCATGCAATCACTAGATATAAATATTAGCGTTAGCACTCCGTCGGGAGTCGATATGCCTGCGAACTTTATTTGTAGGGATGGCTACATTTGCATCGGAGGAAGATATCTATCCTTGGATGCCGTCGTACTAGACATCAAAGATTACGACATCATCCTGGGCATGGATTGGTTGGGCGCTTGTCGTACAACGATCGAGTGCGCGGAGAAGAGAGTGGTGTTTCGTCTTCCTGGCGAGACAGAGTTCTCATATTCGTGCGGTACGATCTCAAAGACGGCAATGATGGTGTCGACAATCTCGGCGAGGCGTATGCTGCGTTCCGGCTGCGCGGGATACTTGGCATCAGTCCGAGACACGCGGAAGGATAATACAAACACAATGCAGACTGATGTTGTGGCAGATTTTCTCGACGTTTTTCCTGACGAGATGCCAGGGATGCCGCCGGATCGAGAAATTGAATTCAGCATCGACACCTTTACGGATACACGGCCGATATCAAAGGCGCCTTACCGAATGGCTCCAGCAGAACTGAAGGAACTGAAGGTGCAATTACAAGAGTTGCTAGACCGCGGATTTATTCGCCCTAGCGTCTCTCCGTGGGGAGCTCCCGTACTGTTCGTGAAGAAGAAAGATGGGTCGTTGCGGCTATGCATCGACTATCGGGAACTCAACAAGACGACCGTGCGAAACAAGTATCCTTTGCCGCGAATCGATGACTTGTTTGACCAACTGTAAGGCACGTCAATATTTTCAAAAATCGATCTTCGTTCAGGCTATCATCAGTTGAAGATCAAGTCCGACGACATATCGAAGTCTGCCTTCCGCACTCGATATGGTCATTACGAATTCCTCGTCATGCCGTTCGGTTTGACGAATGCCCCAGCCGCATTTATGGATCTGATGAACCGAGTCTTCCGACCTCAAATAGATAAATTTGTAGTCGTATTCATCGACGATATCCTTGTCTACTCAAAGAATCGTGAAGAACATGCAGAACATTTGAAGACGGTACTGCAGATTCTGCGTGAAAACAAATTGTATGCCAAGCAGAGTAAGTGCGAGTTCTGGATGAGTAGCGTGACATTCCTCGGGCACGTAATCTCTGCCGAAGGTGTCGCGGTGGACCCAAAGAAGATTGATGCGGTGGTGGATTGGAAACGACCTGCCTCGGCTAGCGACATTCGGAGTTTTCTTGGCTTAGCGGGCTACTACCGTCGATTCGTGCGAAGCTTTTCGAAACTAGCGTCGCCTCTGACTCGCCTCACCCAGAAGGGAGTAGTATTTGAATGGAGCGACGACTGTGAATCCAGCTTCCAAGAGTTGAAGCAACGGCTCGTCTCAGCTCCAATCCTTGCACTTCCAGACGGTCCAGAAGGCTTTCAGATATTCAGCGACGCGTCGGGAACTGGCCTTGGGTGCGTACTCATGCAGAAAGACAAAGTTATCTCCTACGCTTCACGGCAGTTGAAGCAACATGAGAAAAACTACCCGACACACGACCTAGAATTGGCGGCGATCGTCTTTGCGCTGAAGTTATGGCGGCACTACCTCTATGGTGTGGCATACAGAATCTACACAGATCACAAAAGCCTGAAGTACTTATTTACACAACGGGAGCTCAACCTACGACAGCGACGTTGGCTCGAACTCATAAAAGATTATGAGCTAACGATCGAGTATACACCGGGCAAGGGAAACGTGGTGGCCGACGCACTCAGCAGAATGTTTATGGGAACGCTGGCCATAAACAAGGAGATAAAGCGAGACCTTGAAGCGATGGGTATCGAACTCGGAATTGAGTATCGACACCTGCACCTAGCTCAACTGAAGTTAGGATCGAGCCTGCTTAGCAAGATAAAGACCGCACAGGGGGATGACTCATTCCTGAAGAAAATGCGCGAGCTGATTTCAACGGAAAGGGCGACTGACTTTGCGGAAGACAGAGATGGGACGATGCGACTAAAGGGAAGGCTCTGCATTCCTAAAACTGTCGAACTCAGAAAAGAAATTCTGACGGAGGCGCATTATGCGAAGTACTCGCTACATCCTAGAAGCACCAAGATGTACAAGGACTTGCGCACAAACTTTTGGTGGCACGGCATGAAGATAGATGTGGCTACGTTCGTATCGCAATATATGGCGTGTCAGCAGGTGAAGGCGGAACACCAACGGCCAGGCGGCGAGCTGCAGAACATCCCCATTCCCGAGTGGAAGTGGGACAATATCTCGATGGATGTCATTGTGGGATTTCCGAAGACGCCGCGGAGGAATAACGCGATTTAGGTCATTGTTGATAGATTGACCAAGTCGGCTCACTTCATCGCAATTAAAGTAGGATGGAGCGTCGATCGGTTAGCACAAATCTACGTCGATGAGATTGTTCGACTGCACGGGGTACCGGCCTCAATAATTTCGGACAGAGACGGGCGATTCCTATCGCGTTTCTGGACGAGCCTCCAAGCGGCGATGGGGACCAAACTGAACTTTAGTTCGGCATACCATCCACAAACAGACGGCCAGACGGAGAGAGTCAACCAGGTCTTAGAAGATATGTTGCGTCTGTGTGCGATCGACCTAAAGACTAGTTGCGATACGCATTTGCCGCTTGCGGAGTTTGCGTATAACAACAGTTATCAGTCGAGTATTCAGATGGCTCCATACGAAGCGCTCTACGGGAGAAAGTGTCGTTCGCCGATATGCTGGGATGAAGTCGGAGAGCGACAAGTGCTCGGACCGGAACTGGTGGAGCAGACCGTCGAAAAGGTCCGCTTGATTCGAGATAGACTCCGCATCGCGCAAAGTCGACAAAAGAGCTACGTCGATCTACGTCGACGTCCGCTAGAGTTCTTGGCCGGGGACCATGTGTTTCTAAAAGTAACGCCCATGCGCGGTGTGATGCGGTTCGGCGTTAAAGGCAAGTTGAGCCCGAGATTTGTAGGCCCCTTCGAGATCATTGAGCGAGTTACGACGGTTGCTTATCGGATCGCACTACCTCCTGCCTTAGCTGATGTGCACGATATTTTCCACATTTCACAACTTCGAAAATACGTGCACGGTCCAAGTCATGTGGTTAGCTTCGATCAGTTGGAGCTACGTACTGACTTGTCTTACTCGGAGGAGCCTATTCAAATTTGGACCGCAAGGAAAAGGTGCTGCGAAATCGGTCGATGTCCTTGGTCCGCGTGCTATGGCAGAACCATTCAGTCGAGGAGTCAACGTGGGAGATGGAGGTGGAGATGAAAGAGAAGTACCCCGCGTTGTTTGTCTAAATTAAGGTCAGACCCTTGTTCTTAAGTTTCGGGACGAAACTTTTTCTTAGTGGTATATTATGTAGCGCCCCGCTTTCGATAGGCGACGGAACTTCATAATATGCTAGCGCCGAGTCAGATCGGCCGGGAACTTAGATGGCCATCTGACTCGATCGTTAAGCTTGGTAAACGTTAACGCCTTGCGGTATCGATTCAAATCGATTTGGACGGAAGTTACGAGAATCGATCCAACTAATGGAACGACTTCTGTTGGAATAAGTCCTAGATGCAGCGGGCTGCGTCTCGGCGAGTGAGCTCTCTATAAGAGTCCCTTCGACGGGACCGGACCGCTGTATGGTTTTCTTGGAGCTTTGCCGCTGGGCTTGATTGAAGTGCTTTCGCGTCGTTTTCATGGATGCAATTACAAATTTCGATGCAAGGGAAAAAGAAGAAAATCTAACAAAGTGTTGATGCATTGCAGGAGCTCGCGTAACTAAGGATTGACGTTGCGTAGCGCTTCGACGACCTGCACAAAGCAAAGTGATCGATGGGTGATTCGGCCCCTTCTTTTCTACTCTGTCCCGCAAACTTATTCCTTGCTTCGAATTCATTCAAATCGAACGATGCCAAGTTAATTGCTTGTCAATCTACTAAGTCCAAGAACTCGAGAAAACGTATCGATTTAGAAAAATTCACTCTGAAAATACAAGTCTATCACATAAACCAGAAAGTTTAAGGTTCTAGTAAAAAGATAGACTATTTTACGTGCTACAAAATATTATGAAACGTCGATCGTGGGTTATGATGCCTCGGACAATTTGGTGCCTACGGGACGCTAAATCGGAGTACGGCTTGGGGAAAATGAAACGTTGCATGAGTTGGAGGAAATGATAATGTCGTTCAATACTGTCCGCGCTATACAAAACTGGTTGCATATATAAACTGTTCACGCATTGGCATGGTCATGGACAGCTTGTGCACAAGTTGATATTTTCCTCGAATCGATATCCGGGGCATCGGAATCGACTCAACCTAGGGGGAATGAATAATCGTGCTTCGGTACTGATGCATTGCGGGACCGTCAGTCAGGCTTGCAACCTAGACTGAGCGGGCCGAAATGCCGTTGAGATAGTCCCACGTGATGTGTAACATCAATGACCGCATATAAGATAGTAGCATGCTCACCTATTGTCTTATGCAGGTATGAATATTATCTCTGTTTTATGCAGGGACGAGCACGGCCGTGGTAAAAATTATGATAAACTGCTATGGTTCACTGTATGCTTTATTACGCAAAGATGGCTATCGAATATGAACTGAATTCATTTAGTTCTAATAGAAAGACAACTCTAAAGCATGCCTACCCTAACAATCAGAGTCGGTTTAGACGAGTGGGTTCGTCTCGTCCACTTAGCAAGTGTGCTAATCCCATTCCCCCAATTTCCCCAGGTGCGACGGGCGCGCTCAACTAAACTGGAGCTGAAGTACGGAGAGGCGTTTTGAAGCTCTTCCTATGCTGAAGTATTTTGAAGCCAATTCAAGTCGACGGCTTTGTATAAAGGGGCGAATGTATGGGACGGCAAGCGTTAGTTCAGGCAACTTATCGAATGTATTTCCTTATGTTTTCAATCAATGTAGCCGCAACGACATCCAATGTAAATTACGACTTGCACTTCGTTGCAAGCTATGAATGAAAAGCATTTCTATCTTCCTATACTGCGTCTTATATTCTGATGTGATTTGTGAAGTTTCGACTTGGCGTATTTATATCAAAATCAAAAGATAACCATTTGAAAACTTGTCATCTTGCCTTGCACGAGCGCAACTCCAGGCTCGTGCGGCATCACGCCTTAGCGAGGACGATCGAATCGGCAAAGTAACACCGGGGACGAACGGTTTGTCGACTCGGGGCGTGACACAGTACATCTCAACAAGTCATAGCAGGAAAGGAAATGTAATCATGCTAGAGAATAAAATACAAGATCTGAAGAATAGCATAATGTAAAAGAGAGACTGTAAGTAAATATCTACGATATATATAAAGAGAGACAGTGCTAGTGATTTAGAGTACAGACGAATCATGTGAATGGCTTAGGACTGATTCATGACTACACTAAGAGTGATTCATGACTACACTACTTTGGATATTATTCACATGACCATTTATACTCCCCCGTACCCCAATCAATACACAAGGATCCAGTCAAGTTACGTTAAGATTCATGACTAAACTACTACCCGTATAGGGTGATTCATGAATGGATTCGTGAAGGCTCGGTGATCATGTGAGTACATGAGTCACTAGCTGATAACAAAGATTCATGATAATAGAAGCATAAGATACGTGATGTAAGTGAAACACACCGAGCAAAAGCACTACCAAAATACACCCATTTAGCGACGGATGTTTAGCGACGGAACTTTTCGTCGGTATTAGCGACGGTTTAGTGGCCGCTCAGCGACTGAATTTCGACTACAAGCCTTTGCCATTTTTATTTTAATTTTAGGAGGAGGAAAAGTCGCTCAGCCGTCGCTAGACTGACGGTAACATAGCGACGGATCTTCCGTAGTCGCAACACAGTCGTATATTTGGCAGAAATAGTGTAGGAAATTGGCGGGACATATTTTCGACGACGTAGCGACGGATAGTCAGTCGACACTTATCCAAAAGGGCGACAACCGGGCGACGGATATCTACCAGTCGCTAGTCCGTCGCTATATTTACGTTCCAGACTTTAAATGAAACGGCGGGGGGAACTTTTCGCATTCCCCCCAAATTCACTCTCTCTCCTCCCCCTCTCTCTCTCTCTCTCTCTCTCTCTCTCTCGCCGGTGTCGGCTTCGGTGATCGGCGTCGGTGTCGTCGTCGTCGTCCTCTCCTCTCTCTCAACCGAAGGTAACCCCCTCTCTCTCTCTCTCTCTCTCTCAATCTCTCTTTCTCTCTCTCTCTCTCTCTCTCTCTCTCTCGCGGTATCGTGGGCTGGGCGGCGCGCTTGGGGTTGGGCCGTCCGGGGCTTGGGTCGGGGGCTGGGCGGCGGGCTTGGGGCTGGGGCGTCGGGGTCTGGGCGGTGGGCTTGGGGCGGGGGCGTCGGGGTCTGGGAGGCGGGCTTGGGGTTTTGGGGCGTCGGGGGCTGGGCGGCTTGCTTGGGTCGGGGTCTGGGCGGTGGGTTTGGGGCGGCGGCGTCGGGGGCTGGGCGGCTGGCTTGGGGCGGGGGCGTCGGGACTGGGCGGCTGGCTTGGGTCGGGGGCTGGGCTGTGGGCTTGGGGCGGCGGCGTCGGGGGCTGGGCGGCTGGCTTGGGTCGGGGGCTGGGCGGTGGGCTTGGGGCGGCGGCGTCGGGGGCTGGACGGCTGGCTTGGGTCGGGGGCTGGGCGGTAGGCTTGGGGCGGCGGCGTTGGGGGCTGGACGGCTGGCTTGGGTCGGGGGCTGGGCGGTGGGCTTGGGGTGGCGGCGTCGAGGGCTGGACGGCTGGCTTGGGGCGGGGGCGTCGGGGGCTGGGCGGCTGGCTTGGGTCGGGGGCTGGGCGGTGGGCTTGGGGCGGCGGCGTCGGGGGCTGGGTGGCTGGCTTGGGGCGGCGGGCTTTGGTCGGGGGCGGCGGGTGGCTTTGCTTCTCAAATTCATCTGAGTTTATATATTGGCTAAATAATGTGTTATCCATATTGGGTGTTTCATTAGTTTGGTGGTGTTTGGATTAGTAAATGTGAATATATATGGGGTTTGGATTCATGGTGTATATGTTCACTGTCTCAAGGACAGTACGAGTTCTATCAGTTGTGTGCTTCTGTATAGATGTATATATCTATACATCTAGCTGTGATATACATATGTGTATGTGACAATCTCAGTTAGCGACGGACTACTTGCATATTTTTGTGAACAGGAAAAGTGTTGCACCATATGTACAGAACATAGATGATTCACACTAATGGTGATCAGGACATAGTCCCTGCAGCCATTCGACTGACGAGGCAGAAACTATGCAAGTAGCCTTAGATAAAGTTGACTGTCCTCCGACCCTCATCCCTCGGCAATGATGATACGACAACCTATCACTATATCTTATATAGTAGTAGATGATGTCTTAGTATTACATTAGTGAGTTCATCTTGATTCTGTTACGTCCTTCAGATACTAGATACGATAAGAACATATACTACACCATATGTACAGAACATAGATGATTCACACTATTGTATGCTAGAATGAATCTTGGCTTTTGTTCTGAGCCGTCCGTTCTGATCAAGCATCTTCCTTCTCCTCGTCCTCCACCATGGCTCTGAACAAATCTGCTCCTCCCTCTACTTCCCTTCTTCTTATTTGACTCTTTCAGCAACATACGACATCCACCTCAAGTGTAGAGTCGGGGGAGAAGAAGTGGACAGAAAGAGGAGGGGAAGCAGCACAGCTGGCGGCATGACCCGGAGGAAGTACAGAGGTTTTCTTCAACAGCCGTAGGAGAACTATAAGGATATATCTTTTTAGTGACATGTCATCTTGTCAAAGACCCTTCATGTGAATATCATGTTACCGCGGTGTCAGAAGACTAACATGTTAGTCTTCCGACACCGCGGTAACATGATTGTCACATTAAGGGTCTTTGACAATGTGATATGTCGCTAAAAAGATATATCCTTATAGTTCTCCTACGGCTGTTGAAGAAAATCTCTGTACTTTCTCCGGGTCATGCCGCCGGCTGTGCTGCTTCCCCCTCCTCTTTCTGTCCACTTCTTCTCCCCCGACTCTACACTTGAGATGGATGTCGTATGTTGCTGAGGGAGTCAAATAAGAAGAAGGGAAGTAGAGGGAGGAGCAGATTTGTTCAGAGCCATGGTGGAGGAGAGGAGAAGGAAGATGCCTGATCAGAACGGATGACTCAGAACACAAGCCAAGATTCATTCTAGCATACATTAGTGTGAATCATCTATGTTCTGTACATATGGTGTAGTATCTGTTCTTATCGTATCTAGTATCTGAAGGACGTAACAGAATCAAGATGAACTCACTAATGTATGCTAGAATGAATCTCGGGTTGTGTTCTGAGCCATTCGTTCCGATACTTGGCAATTAAGCCATTCGACTGGCGAGGCAGAAACTATAAGGCTACTTGCACGTTCTTCCAACTTTAAATTACAAGATTACTATATTAGGTTAAATAAATCACTAACCTCATCACCGTGAGTCTTGGTGTAGCACTCAAATGTGGGACACCTGTAATCTATGTGAGTTTATCTTGATTCTATTACATCTTTCAGATACTAGATACGATAAGAACATATACTACACTATATGTACAGAACGTAGATGATTCACACTAATGTATGCTAGAATGAATTTTGGGTTGTGTTCTGAGCCATTCGTTCCCATACTTGGCAATTAAGCATGTGAAATAGAACTGATTATGTTTAGTTTGTCTTACGATACAGATTTTCACATCCAAATTGAAATGGATCGTTACTTCGTTGATCGTACATGGGTGTACTATAGCGGATCAACCTCCTGGACCGTAGGTACTTATAAGTATTGACCGTATCGGATTAGTATCGATCTATCGTTTTGGTATGGGCCGTATCGGTTGGTATTGGTCTTAGCGAATTGGTATCGTCCTATCCGATATGTATCGGCCGTATAGCTAGGATTCATATTGGCCTTATCGATTTGGTATCTGTCATATCCGATAGGTATCGGCCGTGTTGGATTATTATATACCATTTCGGATTAGTTTCGTAGAAGGTTTAGTAACAACTGTACTTGGATTTCTCTCTTCTAGAGCTAGATTACCATTGCAAGAGAGTCACGAGAGCGTAAATGGCCAGTTACAGAACATACATACTTCCTTTTCAATCTCGCTTTTTCTGATAGAAAAGGAAGTATGTATGTTACTGTAACTGGCCAATCACGATCTGGTGATTCTCTTGCAATGGTATTCTAGCTCGAGAAGAGAGAAATCCAAGTACAGTTGTTACTAAACCTTCCATGAAACTAATCCGAAATGGAATATAATAATCCAACACGGCCGATACATATCGGATATGACCGATACCAAATCGATAAGGCCAATATGAATCCTAGCTATACGGCCGATACATGTACATATCGGATATAGGACGATACCAATTTGTTAAGGCCAATACCACTATGATACGTCCTATACCAATCCGATAGACCGATACAGGCTTGATACACTAGATACTAAGTACATCTGGCCTATACCAGCGGATCCACAAATTACTGCACGATAGGCCCAACGACTCCAGTTACATCCGGTTATTGGTGAGTACATGATTACATAGTAATTCTGTTAGTCTTGTGATACAGATTTTTACTCATGCTACCAACGTCACAACTTTTCCAGTGCTGCTCCCTCTAATGATGATGAACGCAAAAAACCAACGTCACAACTTTTATAACTTGAGTAAATTTCTTTACCATATATGAAAATTTTTGTTGTCAGAAAGATGGCTCCTAGGACTCGTCGAGGTGGTGCTGCTAGTCGAGGAAGGAGTCGAGGCAAAAAACCCTTGGAGGTCGACACGGAGGAAGTCTCCGTCGTCAAACAAGAGCCGATGACTGTTAAGGAGAAGGTGTTACCAAAGGTCGAGGTCAAGGAAGAACCGATGACCATCAGGAAAGAGATTGCTCCCAAGCTTGAAGCTAAGGAGGAGCCACCGTCAGAGAGTAGTAGCATCGGGACCGACCCTCCTGTCCCTACAGAAGACCTCAACCAGATTGAGCCTTCGTATGCAAAGTGGCTGATAGAATGGTACATGCCTCAACGCAACTATCATCCCTTGCTGTGAGGATTCATCGTCTGACTTGTGGTCTTTGTTGAGGCCAAAGTCGATTTTCCTATGTGTTTTAGAATATTTGTGAAAATTTTGGAATATTTGTGCTATGATCGGTCGTCAGGATTGGATATTAGGTTACTGTAACTGGCCAACTCTTTCCTATGTGTTTTGGAATATTTGTGAAAAATTTGGAATATTTGTGCAATGATCGGATTATAACGATGGATATTAGGTTACTCTTCCGGATAACTGATGTCTATTTTATATTAATTTGGTTTGGTCTATATGATTCTTGGATAATTGGTGTGCATTAAATTCGTATGTGCATATTTTGGTCTATGTGATTCTTGGATAATTGGTGTGCATAATATATTTGGTCTATGTGATTGTTGGATAATTGGTGTGCATTATATATTGGTTTGGTTTATGCAAATTTTTGCGAACAGCTAAAAAGCTGTAATTTTTTTTTTCAAAATATTCTCAGTTAGCGACGGACTTATGACCGTTTTGCGACGGAAGTCTCCAGTTTCCGACTACTTTTCGACGGTTATGCCGTCGCTAACTGGATATTTGAAATTTATTCCCAGGTAGCGACGGATGATCGACGAAAAATCCGTCGGCATGATTTATTGTTCGACGGACTAGCGACGACATATCCGTCGCCCGTATTCTGGAAATAACAAGAATTTCCAGAACAAGGTCGACGGTTAATCCGTCGCTATGCGGTCGATATATTGCGACGGCGTAGCGACGACATATCCGTCGCCAAGTTGCTGGAAATGACATAAAATTCCAGAAGCTGGCCGACGGCTTTTCCGTCAGAAAGCCGTCGCTAATCCGTCACTTGATATCGACGGTATCGACGGATTAGCGACGAAATGATACGATCTGATACGCCTTTGCGACGGGTTAGCGACGGCTTTGCTCGTCGGTATTGTGTACACAGTTCAGTACTTAAAAGCTGAGGTGGACGAGATTCCGTCGGCAATGCGTCACTAATGCTTCGTATTGTGACGTCGACTATCCGTCGCTTTTCCGTCATGTGACGACAACTTAGCGACGGATGGTTATTAGCGACGAGGTGATTGCCGACGGATTTTTTTGGCCAATATCCGTCGGTAAGCGGTCGCTAATGGTAATTACCGTCGTCTTAGCGACGGATGCGGCCGTCGCTAAATCGATAAATTTTGGTAGTGAAATATCTGATGCTCCCGAGAGGGATAACATCTCATGAAGGGATCCATATAGTACCAATCCGTGTTACCAACGTGTCAGCATCAAGTAAGATAGTCTAAAGCAGGAAATATAATCCTAAACATGATATGAAATGATCAGAGAATGTACTCGCCTGATAACCTGAACAGCTGATAGGTAAAGGGGTCCAACTGAAGCCACAGAGTCCTATTTAAAGCAACACAGGTTACAAGGTGTTCAAGTTGTAATAAAAGAAATTCTACAAGCAATCTACATTATTCTAGGTTCTTCTAAGTCAAAACAACTCTAGGTCAACTCCGGTCAATAATCTAGTCAAACTAGGTCAAGTGTTGACTTACAGTTGACTTTGGGTCAACTGGTCAACTCTGGTCAAACAGGGTCAATCCTAGTCTAATATAAAGTGTACTTCGTTATTTGTACGTTGAAACTTACGACACGTAAATCGAGATAAGAAGATTATCGGTAAGGTTGATAATCTTATTATAGTGATCCACGTATCCAACTTGTCAATTTCAGCGATATGAGATCACTGGAATTGACTGATCTCAGTTTCGTTGTACTAATCCCGAAATACGAACATTATATGAATTAATTATTAATTAATTATAAAAAGGTTAAACTCAGAGATATTATCAACAACATTGTCGGACGATGAAATGAACATCGCCAACGTGTCCAGAATGGTCAAATTAGCTAGGATAGTCTGCCCAACGGTCCAATTTGGACACAAGGGCAAAAAGGTAATTTCGGGTCAAAACGGTGTCTGTGTCGGAGCCGTTTTGCACCAAAAAATGTGCAAGAAATTAAGTCTACAAAATATAACAAATTGTATGTCCACAAAACCAGAATGTCGATACGAACCCAACGGTATCTCCAGAATTGGATTCCGTCGACCCGATCTCCATTTGGCCCGTTGACCAGAACTTGGAATTCCGGTTTGCACGGAAATGCGTGCCGGAGCCAAAGTTCTCAAAACTTAGCAAACTACCTGTCAATGAGTCCAGAATGATGATACGAACTCAATGGTATCTCCAGAATTGGATTCCGATGAGCCGATCTCAAAATGACCCGTTGACCCGGATATAGGTATGCGACTTGCACCGAAATGTGTGCCAGATCCAATGTCCACCAAAACCTAGCAAATTATATGTCAACGAGTCCAGAATGACGATACGAACTCAACGGTATCTCCGGAATTGGATTCCGATGAGCCGGCGTCAAAAAGTCCCGTTGACCCAGAAAGTGGGACCCGCTTTGTACCGAAAAACGTGTCCGGGCCTACGTTCTCCAAATCTAACAAATTTTATATGAAAACATGCCAGAACGACGCCACAAGTCTAATGGTGGTGTCAGAAATGAAATCTGGAGTCCCGTGTTCAAAAATGGAATTTTACAAGTTGGAAATTACGAATTCGGACGACCAATTTTGGCGTCGAATTCAACCAATCAAACAAGCTCACAATGAAACGAAACTGGAGGGGTAATAAGAGGGTTATACCAGCTTCGCACCGGAACTGGTAGCACGCCAAACGGAGCTGCGGTGTAGTAGATACAAGCTGACGAAGTTGACCCCACAAAATTGTTGAAATTTAATACAATTTAAACGGTCAACTTGGTGGCCGGTTTTCATGTATCAAACGATAAAATTAACGGACGAAAATTGACATGAGCGAAGGAGGATATACCGAGATTGCGACGGAGCGAAGAAATCGCCGATCCAACGGCCGGATCTTCGGTAAAATGCGTGCGAAGTCGCTGCGACGGAGCGCCAAAATGAACTTGGTTTCGCGCGCGTCACGGCGGGAATTCGTGCGAAACGCACGAATCGCCTATACGTCGCTCTGGAGGAGAAGAGGCTGACCCCGGGGGGGTCGCCGGAGTTCGCCCGACATGGGGGGCCACGACCACGGCGAGCACGTGGCCGGTCGACGGCGCGGCAGCGCCTCACGCGCGCGCGCGCAAGGGGCGCGCTGTGCTCGCGGCCGCAACTGCTGCGCGCACCGGCGGTGGCCGGCCCGGCCAGGCGGCGGCGGAGGGCTGCGCGCCTCAACGAGGGTCGGGCGGTGGCGCAGCCCGACCAGGGTGGAGGTGGTGGTTATCATGGTGGCGGGATGGATGATAGAGATGGTGGAGGTGGTCGGTTTTCAGGAGGAGAGAAGGAGGAGGATGGGAGGAGATGTGGACTGGCCGGCCAGGGGGCTCGGCCAGTGTGGCCAGAGCCGTGGCCAGGGAGGGGGTCGGCTGGCCAGGAAGTCGGGTGCTGTGGTAGGAGTTTGAAGTTGCTGTAGTAGTAAAAGAGTGGGAGAGAGAGAGAGAAAGGATAAGGAAATAATGTTAAAGAGAGAGAGAGAGAAATGAGTTGTTCCACCTTGGAATTAGGGCCGGCCTACTATTGTTGGCTATGAGAGTGTGGGAAAGTTGGGAGTGAATGGTGATGATTTAATCAAGAGAAATCAATGGCTAGGGTTAAATGGGGAGAAAATAGGTCATTCCAATAGGGGATCAATTAAATAGAAATTCCAATAAATATAGAAAAATATGCAAAATGAGTACTTGATATTTTTGGGCAAGAAAATTGAGGGGGGTCACGATGGGAATAACATGGAGTTGGACTGGACTCGGTGGAGCCGGATTGGACGAAAATCGGACATCGAGCAATAAATGAATTAAAAAAAAAGACGTTGATGATCGTGAGTAAATAAGTAGCACATGGGGATTCCAATAAATGGGACACAAGTGGCGGACGGATAGTAGGCTCAAAGTGGGCCATGTCCATAATTGGGGCGGACAGGTTTTGGTCGACAGGGGACCCACAAATCAAGTTGGAAGATGAATGTGATGCCGTGGAGTAAAATAAAATCAGGTCACGTGTCGGGAAAATTGTGCGAATCAAATGGAGCACAAAATGACGTGTCTGAGTGGGACACGAAGGTCATGGGCGACGAGCGACTCGAGTAGATCATCAATGAGGAGTTGGTTTCAAGAAACTGACTGGTCTTGCGCTCCCAAATTAAAAGTCATGGTAACGCGCTGAAAATGATCAAGGAAAAGAGTGGAAAAATAAATAACAATCAAATGGTCTAAACCGACCCGAAGTTCTGCGAAGCAAAAAGAGCACAAGGGAACAAGTTTGGATGGGACACTATATACCGTCATGAAGGTAATCTTGTCCACTCCAAAACTCATGAAGAAGATTTCCAGAGTTGAACATCCCTGATACTCCAAATATCAATGGCATGAAAGAGTACACTTACAGATAAATAAATAAAATAAAATATTAATCAAAACCAATCAATCAGAAAAATAAAATAAAATGAAAAAAATCAACCCGAAATTCAGGGTGCTCACATCCTACCCGCCTTATAAAAATTTCGTCCTCGAAATTAAAATGTCCATACTCCCTCTAGGTCAAACCCCCACAATCAAAGTCCCAGATTAAAACAAATCATGTGATCAAAAGGACGACATACAGGGTCATGGCATATGGTGGTAGTAAAAGTCTCATCTAGGTATACTATTCGTGCTAATACCAAAACGGTCATAGGGTATCAAAACACACAAGCAATCTAGGGTGCTAAACTAGAGAAGTTACAGAAACACAAACCATCAAAACTGTAAGACGGTCTACCATCCTATATGAAAACTGGTACTCATCAAAAATAAAGAAGGTAACTACCAATCATCAAAAAGGGGTACTATCCCAAGAAAATCAAAATCACAAGTTAATGAATGAAAGTCACTTACATGGAAATCCAATCACAATATGTATATCTAGAGAACGTTAGAGAGGAAAAAGCTAACATTATGTGTATGGGGACATGTTCATATGGTTAGATAGTAGGCGTGTGTGTACGTGAATACATATGAAATTGTATATGAGAAATTGGGTTCCAAAACAACAGCTATCAAGTTACACTAATCATGGCATTTTGGTTAAACAATCTACAATACGCAACTTATTCACTCATAACATGCATGGCTAACCATATATTTATATATATAAAGGTGGAGACTTAGTTATGTATCTATATACGTTATAGCATGTACGTACAAACTCTATATATATTTATATGATCATAACATAGAGAGGAAGTTTAGGTTTACATGGCAGTGTATACTAAGTTAGGGTGTGTGTGTCCTTGTACAGGGTATAGCTTAGCATTGAAAGGTTAAATCCGGTTTTAGTTCAGCATTTACATACGAAATCTGAAAATGAGCTAACATTTAAAGCAGTGAAATATTAACATAATGCAGTCTCAGATTAGGATTTTGAAACATTACAACTAACTAAATGCTTCCAATATCCTAACATAATAGAATGAAACCCTAACATACTATCCATACATTTATCTACGCATACAGTTCAATATTACATGTTAAATCTGAATTTGAACTAAACATGAAAATCAATGTAAAATGTTAACATGTAACTAGTTTTCAGGATTTTAGAGAAATTTGCACATCAAAACCAATTCAATGTTTATCACAAACTAACATGTAAGAATATGAAACCTAATATTATATCCCTACAACAACAATGTACACAGCTCTTAAATTTGACAAATTTAAACACAAACTCAACCAAATTTTTTTGAATTGAAACTCTATGTATAACATACATATGCAGTGATGTAAACATAACTAATAACATGAAATTTATATTTAATTTACGAATTTAAACATGAAAAAAGCAGAGAACCAGAAATATTGGGGTTTGAGAATTTTAACATCAATAACATATTAATATGTATTTAGGCATGTGGGAAATCAAGTGTAGCATGCATACGTGTCAGGAAAGGAGTCTGTGTCCACTATATATATTCTCATGTCCCAAAAATTTAATTTTACGTTAAGATTAACATTTAGATCCCTACCAAGATTGCAAGCAGGTGATTGACGTAATCAAGACAGCTTTGTTATTATCTAATACAAGAAAATAGCAAGAAAGAATAACGATAAAATCTGTTTTGCTTATCTGTTTAAAGAAGGAACCATTTTGAAATCCAGAGTTAAAATATCAAATCCAAGATAAAGTTTAGCAAAATCATCGATTCATTGTATTATGAAAAACTCATAGCAAGAAATTACACAAGGTTTATAAAACCAACTAAACTTACTCCTGAGTTAAATAATAGGAAACTAGACAAAACAAATAAATAATAATTCCTTTTTTTTTGAATGACTAAAACAAAAGTAGAGGAAACATGTTCAAAACATTTAGGGCGCAATCTGATAATCATATGCGTCTATCCAAAATCATGGTACTCTAAATTCTCGTCATACTAGTAAGCAAGGCTACGATACTCACAGAGCCCTTGACTTATGCACATATCTCTAGAATCATGGTATTTAACATTTTCACGGTGCCGCATGCTTGGCTGCGAAAACCTTAAATTCCCACACCGAGAAATATATCCAGAGTCAGACTATATGTCCTCACCATGCTGGCTAATGTGACTATAGAAGACTAGATTCCATAACATAGATGACCTATCCCATATAATTTCATCTTGCCAAAAATTAAATTAATCAATAATGAATACTCAAAATTAAATCAAATTTATTAACGAACATCAAAATTCAAAATGAACAAAATCCATCAAAATACAAACTCGAATGCAACAGCTATCATCAAAATTCAAAATTCGAAAATCTTCCATCAAAATAAATACAAACTCAAATTCAACAATAATCCATAAAAATCAAATTTAACAACAAAAGTAAAAATAAATCAAATCAAGGGAAAAAGAGAGTTTTCAAATCGAAGTTAAATAAGATTCTCCAGGGTCGTCCCAGGAATCTCTCAAGGGTTCCTAACTATGATTGAGTACCTTCAAAATATATCCTATTCCTAGTGCAGGCTGTAGTGGTACTCAAGTTCGAATACCACTACATAAACTCGACCTGCATGGGCCACCACTAAAAACGTGTCACGACCCGCACCCTAGAGTTAGGGCACGAGAACGTAACAACGCCCAGCCTACGCCGCAGTGTCGGCGGTAGAACGCTGTCCTAGGTTTCAATGCATCTAACAGTATAAGACTAAACAGTTTATACTCCCCAAATGGGGATGACATAGCAGATACAAACTCAATCACATCTAAGGTAGAGCATAAAGGAAGATAGATAAAACGTGAAATCCAAAAGAGATACAGGAGATAGAAGTCTAAGTGTCTAAGATACATAAACCCAGAAATACATCTCAAAACTCAAGTATAGATACAGTAATCCACAAAGTAAATACAACTCCAGACAAAATGAAATAACTACCTAAACAACCTCTACTGTGTCTCCTCTAGGCTAGCAGGCACCTCCAGGCTATCTGTAAAATTTATCAACAGGTCCAGTCAGGACAGGAGCGAGCACAGTATATCTCAACAAGTCATAGCAGGAAAGAAAATGTAATCATGCTAGAGAATAAAATACAAGATCTGAAGAATAGCATAATGTAAAAGAGAGACTGTAAGTAAATATCTACGATATATATAAAGAGAGACAGTGCTAGTGATTTAGAGTACAGACGAATCATGTGAATGGCTTAGAACTGATTCATGACTACACTAAGAGTGATTCATGACTACACTACTTTGGATATTATTCACATGACCATTTATACTCCCCCGTACCCCAATCAATACACAAGGATCCAGTCAAGTTACGTTAAGATTCATGACTAAACTACTACCCGTATAGGGTGATTCATGAATGGATTCGTGAAGGCTCGGTGATCATGTGAGTACATGAGTCACTAGCTGATAACGAAGATTCATGATAATAGAAGCATAAGATACGTGATGTAAGTGAAACACACCGAGCAAAAGTATCTGATGCTCCCGAGAGGGATAACATCTCATGAAGGGATCCATATAGTACCAATCCGTGTTACTAACGTGTCAGCATCAAGTAAGATAGTCTAAAGCAGGAAATATAATCCTAAACATGATATGAAATGATCAGAGAATGTACTCGTCTGATAACCTGAACAGCTGATAGGTAAAGGGGTCCAACTGAAGCCACAGAGTCCTATTTAAAGCAATACAGGTTACAAGGTGTTCAAGTTGTAATAAAAGAAACTCTACAAGCAATCTACATTATTCTAGGTTCTTCTAAGTCAAAACAACTCTAGGTCAACTCCGGTCAATAATCTAGTCAAACTAGGTCAAGTGTTGACTTACAGTTGACTTTGGGTCAACTGGTCAACTCTGGTCAAACAGGGTCAATCTTAGTCTAATATAAAGTGTACTTCGTTATTTGTACGTTGAAACTTACGACACGTAAATCGAGATAAGAAGATTATCGGTAAGGTTGATAATCTTATTATAGTGATCCACGTATCCAACTTGTCAATTTTAGCGATATGAGATCACTGGAATTGACTGATCTCAGTTCCGTTGTACTAATCCCGAAATACGAACATTATATGAATTAATTATTAATTAATTATAAAAAGGTTAAACTCAGAGAAATTATCAACAACATTGTCGGACGATGAAATGAACATCGCCAACGTGTCCAGAATGGTCAAATTAGCTAGGATAGCCTACCCAATGGTCCAATTTGGACACAAGGGCAAAAAGGTAATTTCGGGTCAAAACGGTGTCCGTGTCGGAGCCGTTTTGCACCGAAAAACGTGCAAGAAATTTAGTCTATAAAATATAATAAATTATATGTTCACGAAACCAGAATGTCGATACGAACCCAACGATATCTCCAGAATTGGATTCTGTCGACCCGATCTCCATTTGGCCCGTTGACCAGAACTTGGAATTCCAGTTTGCACGGAAATGCGTGCCGGAGCCAAAGATCTCAAAACTTAGCAAACTACCTGTCAACGAGTCCAGAATGATGATACGAACTCAACGGTATCTCCAGAATTGGATTTCGATGAGCCGATCTCAAAATGATCCGTTGACCCGGATATTGGTATCCACTTGCACCGAAATGCGTGCCAGACCCAATGTCCACCAAAACCTAGCAAATTATATGTCAACGAGTCTAGAATGACGATACGAACTCAACGGTATCTCCGGAATTGGATTCCGATGAGCCGACGTCAAAAAGTCCCGTTGACCCAGAAAGTAGGCTCCGCTTTGTACCGAAAAACGTGCCCGGGTCCACGTTCTCCAAATCTAACAAATTTTATATGAAAACATGCCAGAACGATGCCACAAGTCTAATGGTGGTGTCAGAAATGAAATCTGGAGTCCCGTGTTCAAAAATAGAATTTTACAAGTTGGAAATTACGAATTCGGACGACCAATTTTGGCGTCGAATTCAACCAATCAAACAAGCTCACAATGAAACGAAACTGGAGGGGTAGTAAGAGGGTTATACCAGCTTCGCACTGGAACTGGTAGCACGCCAAACAGAGCTGCGGTGGAGTAGATACAAGCTGACGAAGTTGACCCCGCGAAACTGTCCAAATTTAATACAATTTAAACGGTCAACTTGGTGGCCGGTTTTCATGTATCAAACGATAAAATTAACGGATGAAAATTGACATGAGCGAAGGTGGATATACCGAGATTGCGACGGAGCGAAGAAAACGCCGATCCAACGACCGGATCTCCGGAAAAATGCGCGCGAAGTCGCTGCGACGGAGCGCCAAAATGAACTTGGTTTCGCGCGCGTCACGGCGGGAATTCGTGCGAAACGCACGAATCGCCTATACGTCGCGCTGGAGGAGAAGAGGCTGACCCCGGGGGGGTCGCGGGAGTTCGCCCGACGTGGGGGGCCACGACCACGGCGAGCACGTGGCCGGTCGACGGCGCGGCAGTGCCTCACGCGCGCGCGCGCAAGGGGCGCGCTGTGCTCGCGGCCGCAACTGCTGCGCGCACCGGCGGTGGCCGGCCCGGCCAGGCGGCGGCGGAGGGCTGCGCGCCTCGACGAGGGTTGGGCGGCGGCGCAGCCCGACCAGGGTGGAGGTGGTGGTTATCATGGTGGCAGGATGGATGATAGAGATGGTGGAGGTGGTCGGTTTTCAGGAGGAGAGAAGGAGGAGGATGGGAGGAGATGTGGACTGGCCGGCCAGGGGGCTCGGCCAGGGTGGCCGGAGCCGTGGCCAGGGAGGGGGTCGGCTAGCTAGGAAGTCGGGTGCTGTGGTAGGAGTTTGAAGTTGCTGTAGTAGTAAAAGAGTGGGAGAGAGAGAGAAAGGATAAGGAAATAATGTTAAAGAGAGAGAGAAATGAGTTGTCCCACCTTGGAATTAGGGCCGGCCTACTATTGTTGGCTGTGAGAGTGTAGAAAAGTTGGGAGTGAATGGTGATGATTTAATCAAGAGAAATCAATGGCTAGGATTAAATGGGGAGAAAATAGGTCATTCCAATAGGGGATCAATTAAATAGAAATTCCAATAAATATAGAAAAATATACAAAATGAGTACTTGATATTTTTGGGCAAGAAAATTGAGGGGGTCACGATGGGAATAACATGGAGTTGGACTGGACTCGGTGGAGCCGGATTGGACGAAAATCGGACATCGAGCAATAAATGAATTAAAAAAAAGACGTTGATGATCATGAGTAAATAAGTAGCACATGGGGATTCCAATAAATGGGACACAAGTGGCGGACGGATAGTAGACTCAAAGTGGGCCATGTCCATAATTGGGGCGGACAGGTTTTGGTCGACAGGGGACCCACAAATCAAGTTGGAAGATGAATGTGACGCCGTGGAGTGAAATAAAATCGGGTCACGTGTCGAGAAAGTTGTGCGAATCAAATAAAGCACAAAATGACGTGTCTGAGTGGGACACGAAGGTCATGGGCGACGAACGACTCGAGTAGATCATCAATGAGGAGTTGGTTTCAAGAAACTGACTGGTCTTGCGCTCCCAAATTAAAAGTCATGGTAACGCGCTGAAAATGATCAAGAAAAAGAGTGGGAAAATAAATAACAATCAAATGGTCTAAACCGACCCGAAGTTCTGCGAAGCAAAAAGAGCACAAGGGAACAAGTTTGGATGGGACACTATATACCGTCATGAAGGTAATCCTGTCCACTCCAAAACTCATGAAGAAGATTTCCAGAGTTGAACATCCCTGATACTCCAAATATCAATGGCATGAAAGAGTACACTTACAGATAAATAAATAAAATAAAATATTAATCAAAACCAATCAATCAGAAAAATAAAATAAAATGAAAAAAATCAACCCGAAATTCAGGGTGCTCACACGGGAACACGTCATAGAATCTGTGGCAGGGACACGCCCTTGACACTGAATGTTTACGTAAATTACATTAAGTTGCTATATATGAATTGTTGACTAACTTGGTTTACTTTGGACAGGGAAGACCGGACGGTAAGTATGGATAAGTCGTGCATGTATTTCCATGCAAACACTTGAAATCGGTAACACGAGATATGTTATGAAATATGCCATGAAACTGATCCTAAGGCAAGATTAGAAAGACAATGAATGATAGATGATGCACAGAAGTAAAATGAACGTGTTTGGTAATGATAGCGAGTGGGCGAGCTAGCCTCCCTACCAGTGCATAATAATGTACTAATAACCACATAGTCTGCTTGCAGGGTGCGGGAGAACTACGTCGGGTGCGGAGACTTCCCTCAAACGTGCTGAGGCGCGGAGCTAACTCTAGAGCATTGGAGCGTTGCAAAGGAACTAAAGCACCATATACGAGACATAATGTATCGGAACGTCGCCATGAATCATTCCATCTTGTAAGCCACTTGGCACGCCTTTTATTTTTTGAGAGAGAGAGCTTGAGTGAATTGTATCTCGGCATAACGCCGCTTGTACTACTTCTTGAATATCACTAAAGTCTATTGAGTTTATTTCAATTTGTGTTCATTTACTTTCCGCTGCAAATGGAGACACTCTGTGCGACTCTGTGGCCTAACTTTAAATCGACCGTTTTTGGACTTGGCCTTGCACGAGCGCAACATAGGCTCGTGCGGTCACGCCTTAGCAAGGACGATCGATGCTATGGGATCGGGGCGTGACAGCCCCTACCCCGTCGCCCCTGTGCCCCCGCTCCCGCTTCGCCCTAGCGCCCCCGCCCAGCAGCCCCGGCTTCGCCCCAACTCCGCCCCCTCCCCCGCTCCCGCTCTGCCCCACCTAGCCACCCCAGCTCTGCGCCCCCGCTCCGTCCCCCTCCACCTCTCCCGCTCTGCCCCCGCCGCTCCCGTCCAGCCGCCCCAGCTCCAACGCCCCCGCTCCTGCTTCGTCCCCCACTCCCTCTCCCACTCCGCCACCTCCGCCCCTGCCGCCCCCGCCCAGCCGCCCCAGCTCCAACGCCCCCGCTCCCGCTCGGCCCCCCTCTCCCGCTCCCACTCCGCCCCTGCTCTTCGCTGCAGCGGCAACAACAGCGACAGGGGCAACGTCGGATGGCGCGACAACGGTGGGGGGAGGGGGGCGGAGCGGAAGCGGGGGAGGGGGGCAGAGCAGGAGGAGGAGTATGTATTAGGATTTGGGTTTGAGTTTGGATATGGGGAGAGCGAAGGTAAAGATATTTTCGTCCAAAATTATCGGTCAAAGGGGTTAACCGGCAACTATGGATGGTTTCCGTAAAAAGTGGGAGGATTCGTACATTAAGGTAAAGCAGTGGGGTGAATATGTGTAAAAAAAGTGGAGTGCGACTCAAAATTTATTTTTCTTTTATAACATGTATGTGCAAAAAGCGAAACAAACAAACACCCTTTGAATACTTGCAAACATGTGGAAAAAAAAAAGAAAAGAAAAAACTAAAAAAAAAAACAAAACAAAAAGCAAAAAGCAAAAAGCAAAAAAAGCAAAAAAAAACAAAAACAAAAACAAAAAAAAAGGAAAAAAAAAAACTTGCAAACAAAACTCTATACATTAACATCACCTTCTCCTCTTTCTCTTCTTCTCGTCGCACAATTTTTTGTTAAACCCCTCCAAAGAAAACTCGGAAATCTAGGGTTTCGGTGACCGAGAAATACTCTTCGGCCATGGGTTCCGGTGAGTCGATCCTCGTCTCTCTTCCAGATTATAGAGTTTCAATTGCTTGCTTGCTTATAGGAAAGCCTAGGTTTTCGAGTGTTCGACTCTTTTCGTTTAAAAAAAAGCGAATTTTGTTGTGATCAGATGCGGATACGGAGGATTACGGATTCGAGTACTCGGAAGAGGAACCGGAAGAACAAGATGTCGATATTGAGAACCAGTACTACAATTCCAAAGGTATACTTTGGTTTATTCTTTTATGGGTTAGTTAGGGTTGAATTTTCCTTCTTTTTTTCCGTTATCTTTCGTTTCGGTGATCTGTCATATGATGATTCCTGAATTGATAGTTGATATGGAACTTCATCTCAACATTTAATTTAGCACTGTGATGTAAGCTAAGAAATTTGACAATGTGCTTATAATGGAAATTTGTCCGATCAAAATTTAGATGAATTTGGTCTTGAAGGACTCTGAGTCTTAGCGGTAGGTTTTGCATTGTGGACGCTTACTGAAATTTGTTACCATAAGTTGGTGTCATAGGCTGCAGACCTTTAGAAGTAGTTGTCGAAAGCAATGGAGTGTCCGGCGGACAGTGTTCTAAATGGCGGCCGTCTAGCCCGCCTAGGCGGTAGGCGGTCTCTCTCCGCACCGCTTTTCGGTAGGCGGTGGAGTAGGCGGCCAACGGAGGTTGGCGGCATTAGGCGGAAGTGAGGCGTCATAAGCGGGCGCCTAGGCGGAACAATACCCTAACAAGATATTTTGGCGAAAAAAATTTTGTAAACATTATGGGCCTATGGTTCACTTTTACAAAACTAAAATTTTGTAAATCTTCGTTCTATAACTTAGTTATGCATGGAACACCCTTAAAATATGCATATTATGCAAAAAAAACAGTGGTAAAATAGTAAAAGATATTCAAAATGTATCGACCGACTAGGCGGCGGCGCCTAGACGGTAGGCGGACTCTCTTCGCCATGCACCCGCCTACCGCCTATTAGAACCTTGCCGGCGGAACATGTTTTTACTATTGCAATTATTGGAAGTGACAAAAAAATAGACATGTACTCGTAGAAACGTAAATGTGTATGATAAATTTCAGAAAAGCTAAAAGGTAATTATTAGAAGCACATGACAAGCTAAAGTAATCAGTATGGGGATCACCATAACGAAAATCGGATACTGGGTGAAATACCGGACATGTCGGAAGATATTACCCCATGACAGTATTGGATTATAATTCACTTTATATATTACACGCGTCACTAATCAAAGCATTAATATAAATATAAATATATAATGTGTATCCATAAACGGTTCTATTAATTGAAAAAGTTGAAAGTCGAAAGGTGATTGCCATAACAAAGGAGAAGAGAAGAGAGATGGTAACTGCCACTAATCGTCCATGACTCAGTGTAGAGGGAAGTACCACTTTTTTTCCCTTTCGTGACAAACAAAGTCGAGATTAGAATTTTTGCAAGGTTTTTTACATATATACCTGGCTATCCCAAGCCCGATATATACTAGATATCAGAGTTCCAAAAAAGGATTAATTGACAATTGATATGCTGAGTAATTTATATATTAATCATATTAATTGACAATTAATAGGCGAGTAACCTTATAGCTTAATCAGGTTAATCGGGTAGCCAATTAATTGAAAATTTCAAGTGGTGACGTACATGTGACTTGTCGACCGGGTGACCGTTATTAATCTATAACCAATCATGGAACAAATGCATAATAAAAACCGCTTGATATAACATTGCTCGATATGTCCCACATACCCGATACAATGGTTGGTATACCGACATATATTCGTCCAATAATGGTTTCTCCAAACTGGTTAGGCAAATATTATCATTTTGTGTTTGAAGCGTTTATAGCGGCCATACCAGGACCAAGGTTCTAAACTGCGGTAGGCGGGTGCGCGACGGAGAGGGTCCACCAACGCCTAGACCGCCTAGGCACCGCCTAAGCTGATATATTTTGGACATTTTTACTATTTCATTACTGTTTTTTTTTGTGTGCATAATATGCATATTTTAAGGGTATTTTATGCATGACTAAGTTGTAGAACAAAGATTTATGAAGTTTCATTCTTGTAAAAGTGAACCATAGGTTCATAATGCTTGCAAAACTGTTTTGCCAAAACATCTAGTCAGGTATTGCTCCGCCTAGGCGCCCGCCTACGTCGTCTCACCTCCGTTGGCCGCCTACTCCATTGCCTACGACAAAAGCGGTGCGAAGAGCGGCCGCCTCAACCGCTATTTAGAACACTGACCAGGACATCTTTGGTGCAATGCTTATAATATGTGCTGCTTCTCAGAAGAATAACCAGGAGTAGGTTTGATAAGCTAAGTCAATCCCTGACTAAATGCGTTGACATCTTATTAGTTTTTCAATGGGTACAATATTACCATTTTGATTGAGTAGCTTGTTTCTAGAAATTCTTAGAAAATAAGCATCTATAGCTTTTCTTTTTGCAACTGTTAGTTTATGTCGGCATTTAGTCCCTTATCTATGCTGTTGTGCCAAATCAATTAGTGATAGTAAATGCAAAACATGAAGAGGTAATGATAACTTTGTGGTTAATCTTTTTGCTGACTCAGCCTTTTTTGAGTGGAGGTTGGCACATACTCGACCTACTTGGGTTAGGATATATGACTGTAGCAGGTTCTTTTTAGTGAAGAAGGTCGGATGGCTTTTTTTATTTCTTTCTCGAGATACTTATGTTGAGGTGTCCAAATACAATCCCTCCTCTCTCAGCCTATTACTCGGAGGGGGCGAGATCCGCATCCAGTTATGCAGAAAAGAGAGAGAAGGTTTGTTTACGGACGAACCTGCGGTAGAATGACTATGTCAACATTGAAAAACATTAAACCATAAGAGATTGTACAAAAAGTCATGTTCCAAGGAAAGTGGCTAGGAAGGGACTGAGTTGGTCTAAAGGTGATAGTCAAGATATTCGAGTGTGGGATGGCCTTAAGTCACCTCTTTATGCCTTTGTTCCAACTGTTAACGTCGAGGAGATTGGCCAAGATTTAAAGTAGCATATCTGTTTACTACAGACAAGACTTGGGATGTGCACAAACTTCATCATGGTGAGAATATTGCTTCTCTTTGAGAACATGCTCTCTATTTTTTCAATCGTCAAGATCATGCCTTTTCGACAGAGAGAAACCGTTTCCATAGAGGAAAGTCATGACCGGGTATGGTGTTCGGTCCACGACTATTATTTGCTTACCCCCTGAAAGTAGAGAAAAAGAAGGGATTGAATATGTATATATTTTTTGGAACTAGGTAAATTGTTTTCTGGAATCGCTCCCACTGGGATTTGAACTCCTGACCACTTGGGCCGCATGCATCTCTCTCAACCACTAGGCTAGAGGTCATTTGCAAAAAAATTTGGACCATTTCTCGATTTGTGCGTGTCATCCTTGCGCAGGGGCCATGCTAATCTTCTCTGTATCGTTCCAATTTTATCGGATGTCCCCGAAGGGACGGATTGAATATATATATATATATATATATATATATATATATATATATATATAGTAATTTCCATCATAATTGGAAGAAATAATCCTAGCTTGGATGCACTATGTCTTCACCTGCTAACCAGTGGAGCCATATATATATGTATGTGTGTGTGTGTGTGTTTCATTTTGATTATGGACAATATTCATGCATGTGAAGTACAAAGTGACTTCATGATATTTATTTATACTGTCCACTTTTTAGAGAATCATTGGGATTTTCATTCCTTTTCTCTTTGGCTAAACGTGTCATGGAGATGAATGCAATTCTCTATATAAAGTTGTATGCCCCTTGTCTAAACTATTAATAGTCTAGGGAAAATTGGTGGATGCTCCTTGGTTGCATGAGCTTAAACTGCATAGCCAATAGGTAGGTCTACTACTTG
The DNA here is from genome assembly GCA_029216955.1 of Iris pallida. Classification (NCBI taxonomy): domain Eukaryota; kingdom Viridiplantae; phylum Streptophyta; class Magnoliopsida; order Asparagales; family Iridaceae; genus Iris; species Iris pallida. The sequence continues at coordinate 4,106,750 of JANAVB010045020.1, forward strand.
CCAACTGTCATCTAGGTTTTATGGCACGACCCTCTCACGCTCCTAAAAATCTTGGTTGAAAATTTGGCATCACCTTACAGGATTAATGTCAGGGTGACAACCGGTCCATAAAACTTTGTTAATTCTTTTGTAGAGTTTTCTTATGCTCCATAGCCTACCCCATTCCAACGGGAGAGGCTTGGATGATGGTGAGTTTTTAGAGAATCAAGTATTTTGTTCTTCATGATGAGTTCTTTCAATGTTGAGGGAATGATGATTTCCTTATTGGGTTAGACTTATGGATTAATACCACATTCTTAAGCAAAATATCAGGTGTCCATATGTATAATTTCTAGATCCTATCTTGGGGGTTATAAGCCTATTATGAATATTTTATACTTAATTTTGTATGAATTCATTGTTCTTGGATCTCTAATTGATTCAACCTCTGATCTTTAAGTGAAATTGCAACTTGTAGGTACTTTAGACATTATTCATTACTGCAGTTCATGCTTGTAAGTTATGTTGCTTAAAATCATTATGGTTTGATAGCATGACTTTTGAGTCTGCATTGCATGTCATTATAGCATTATGTTATAACATAATGCTGGTTATTTTTATATAGTATTCTGCTATGCTCTTATGAAAAATATGCCATTTTTTTGCATCTTTGTGCCGGCATTCATCATACAACACTTTAGAGAACCTGTAGTCATGTCATGCTACACTGCATTGTTATTATATCTTCGTCCCAGGTATTTTTTTGCGTGTCCTGCTGATGCATTATCATATCTTCGTCTCAAGTATTCTTTATTAACCATTGTTTTGCATTATTTCCTACTTAGGTGATATTACTTATGGACGTTCGCGGGGAGCACCACGTAGATGTAACAGAACCTACACATTTGAGGAGGTACGGTTCACTAATAGAGCCGTGGATGACTGCAGTATGCAACGATTTATAGAGAACCTAAGTCAATTAGTAAGTATTTATTTATTTATCATGTTAGTACATTTTATGTCGGACCATTCATTAATTGGAACACTTCTAAATTGTAGCGCCCAGAAATGGTTCAAGCAGTTAACAATAGAGATTATGCTAGTTGCTTTGATCTGGTACGACGTATTTTGGAGGATATGGAACGAGATATTATGCATGGTCCTGCTTCCCATATGCCTCCTGTATATTTTCCTTCAGACTATCCAACCGGCAACATTAGTCAGAGACATAGCCGTAGGTCATCTTATCATGCTGGAGAGGAGGCACCTTATTCTCCTCCAGAGGAGACATTTTATCAATCTGCAGATGAGGCGACTTCTGGAGAGGGAACATCTTATCATGCTGGCGAGGGAACATCTGGTCATGCTGACGAGAGCAGCTCTCAACATAGTTTTAGAGATTGGTTCAGGGATATGGAACAATATACACAGTTGTTGTCGACTCCATCAGCTCCCATGCCAACTCAAGAGACCCAGCGGATGATGACTCCAATGCCAACTCAGGAGTCCGATAGTCCAGTTTCGGATCCAGAACCGGAGAATGATCCAGCACCGAGTCGTAGACCCGGCCTTAGAAAAATTCTGAAGAAAAGTTATGATCGTTGGGTGAGGAAGGAAAAATAGCTGACTATATTTTCATTATAAATATGTAAAATAAAAATTTTCATTATCAACTTGAACATTTATGTTTGTCATTTAAGTACATTTTGTTTATCATTTGAGGCATGGAAGATAGCTGACTACATTTTGTTACATTTTGTATCAACTTGAATGAATCAGTTACTATATAGGTTGACTAGTACACTTTCTTCTGTTGTGTCCAACTCCATGATAGTTACTGTAACGTAAATCTCTTGTAGATTCATTGATGGAATGTGCTTCTTTTTTGGTCTTCCAGCTTTGCGTTTAATAAATGGTAGTTCAGTTGGTCCTTGCATCAAAGTATTTTCAAGCTTGTAGGGCACTGGAATTGGTTTCATATGTGGTCATACACACTTTTTAACTTGTCAGTAAAAAATATTGAAGAATAAAAATTATCAATATTGTAATTGGAAAACTTACAGGCATAACATGCATGTATACATGATATAAGTGTATGATACCACCTTAAACATGAATTATAGTAGCGTTGTTATTGGTTTATCACGTAAATTCTTAACCCAGTTATTGAAACATTTTGCCAGATTAGAAGTGTGAATATCTAATCTAGGACGAGGAGAATAAGCAACTATCCCGTGTTCAAAATTACGATTTTGATCATCAGCCCCAACAAGCCAGTTAAACATGTCAATGTTTTCGGCTTTAATGATTTCAAATCTATAATCAGCATATGTTTTGTTGTACAATTTAGCAAGAGAGTCTAACATTCGATAAAATTTTCTAATCTTGGTAACAGATTTTAAATTCTGTTTAAAATGTTGAATACAGAAAAGGTGTGGTGATTCTGAAAAAATAACACACATAGCATTTATCATTATCTTTTGCTTATCAGATATAAATGAAATCTCACTCCATCTAAATATCTTTCGAAAGTAATTCTTAAACTGTTTAGAAACCTTGTCTATGAATCGATATTTGTCACGCCCCAGAACCAGAATACTGAAGAATGGAAGACAGACACAGCCAGCTACGTATATAGAAGTGCAATCCACCTCGATATACGGCCACAACTGTCTAGATGTATGAGGGTTTATCTACAAGCCATCAGTCTCTTATGGTCAAGAACAAGCCTAGTGTCTCAATCTCAAGCAAGTAATAATAGTTACAAGATGTTAGACCATCAGATATTCAATAGTAAGGCGTCCCATACATTTCATATACAGATGATCATGAAGCTAGTCGTACAAAATGCGAAGACTAGCAAGAGTTTCAGTCATACATGATCAACCATAGGATTTGTTAATCATGTTACAGCACGTAGGCAGACAGGAATGTATATTCAACACGAGCTAACACTTGCTCGGTGGCTAAACGTCTCAAAAGAATAATTTACAATATAGTGGGAGAGCAAAATAAAATCCACTCGTTGCCAAGGTTACGTCTAGTGTTCACCATCTGGCTGGAAGGCTGGAGGATCCTCGGGTGCTACTCCGAAATCTGGCCATACAAAACCAGCTGGGTCAAACCCCATAAAGAGCAAGTGCCACAAGGGGGGCTTCACTTAAGAACTAAAACCCGAATATTAGCACATAAAGACATAATGATAACGAAAGGCATGAATTAAAGGAAACAAGATGATAATTGATAAGATAACTAAAGGACTATTCCAATAATCAAGTTACAACCCGTAAACCAAACAAGGACTGGAGTTGTAACCCTTCACCTGAACAGAACTTAGTCTCTAACCAATTATCGATAAAGTGAAGTATAACAGTAACGTGCTGAGATAACCATGTACTGGTCTTGCCTAGGCAAGACCAGACTAAACTCCATCCATCAATTACGACCAAGCAATGAGTACGGCTTGATACTTTAACTAATTAGGGTTATCACAATCCTAGTTACTACAAGATACATCGAGATGTTCCAACAGCCACAAGCCCTGCAGACTTAATCCAGGTTATCCGGTCGCAAGTTGAGAGAGTTGGATTAGGTGACTTGGGGGTGCAACACATGACAGTACGCTGGAAATGTGCCCTACTCGACGACAGGCTACAAGTCCAATTAGAGCGCCCAGATAGCGGGACTGCTTGTAGCTTGAAAATTTCTTCATGTACTACTTGATCAATCTAGTCATTATCCTAGTCAGATTCAGTATAAATCCCTGACCGTGGTAACCAGGAATCCATGTCCTAGACATGATGTAAGACGAGACATGTAGCTTATACAAGCACAACCATCCACGGTGTCAAGACAAGAGTTACTTAGCGAGTCAAGATAGCCGTCACAACAGCATATCAAGATTTATCATGTTAGGTTATTATCCAGATTTTTTGTCAAGAGTGCGCCTCAGCGGGCCAGTATCAAGAATTACCATGTCAAGTTACTTGTCAAGAGTGCACCACGACGGGTCACTATCGAGAGTTATCATGTAAAGTCATATTATCATGTCGTGCTCATGTAAGTGCACCACGGCGGGCCACTATCAAGGAGTTGTTAGAGAGTGTACGTGCCATACCAAGATCGTGTTTAAAGCTCAGAGTATATGTGCAACATGGAAAATAACTTTATAGGACTTAGTCAAGTAAGGAGTACAAACAAAGTCACAATTCACACTAAGGACCATGGGGTGTCATGAAGAGCATGCACCCAAGATGGATGTGCTGAAGGTGGCATGTGCCCAAGGCTATGCGCCTAAGGGCATGCGCCCACATGAGTGAGGCAGGGAGCATAGTCTATGCGCCCACATGAGTGAGGCAGGGTGCATGGTCTATGCGCCCACATGAGTGAAGCAGGGTGCATGGAAAGCTAAGTCAGGAGCCATCTATACTGGTTATGTGGGCGCATATTAAGGGCTATGCGCCTACTGCTATGGAACACCATGACTTAGCACATATCTAAAGTTATGCACATAAGCAAGTAAGAGTCATGTGCGCATATAAAGCCATGCGTCCACACTGTGGTAGGCAGGGAGCTTGGACGCATATATAGGGCTATGCGTCCAAGGCTAAAGTCCCTGTGGGCGCATAAAATGTCATGTGCCCACACTGTTCTTCTTCTTCAACCCGAGAAGAAGAACCATGGAACCCATGAACTTCTAAGGTCCATAAATCACTCAAAATAAATTGAAATTTGGGTTTTCAAAGGTCCATTTTGGGTAAAGTCAAATTCTCTACGACATAGAATAATCAAAACTTGAAAACAAAGTAGTTTGAGAGATCAAAACCCAAGAAAACCAAAATTTGTGAAAACTTAGATTTACAAGTTTTAATCCACCAAAACCAAAAATGCTAAGTACTAAAGAGTCTTAGAAGCTTGTAGGGAAGACAATAGAATAAAATAAAATGGAGTTCCTCCATGAAGCAAGTTGCACTTGCCTAAGGTGGTTGGAGAGAATTAATGGAGGAAGAAGAAGAAGAAGAAATGAAAAGTAAATGAAAGTAAAGAAGGAGAGAGAAAAATGGGTTGGTTTATAAAGGGGGTTTATCATGATGAACCACTCACCCAAACGAAACCAAAATAAACCATGCCAAACCATGCCAAGCTATGCTAGACAAGCCAAGATACGGGTCGGAAATCCGTACACGTATACTGGAAATACGTATAACGGAAAACGGAAGTGACAACTCTACCCACCTTAAAAGAATTCCGTCCTCGAAATTTAATCAAGAGGCTAGAGATGTCGGGACAAGCTATACTAATCACGAGCAATCTATGACTAGCAGTTAATCAAGCAATCATTCATACAAGCAGGAATTTAAAAGTATAAGGCATAAGGAAGACACTATACCTTATGAGTCAAACAGGTGTGGATATCGCGATCGGATATCATCCTCACGCTCCCACGTTGACTAACCCAAAGAGTGATGACCTCAAGCAACACGGACTAGACTAATAGTCTTGTTCTTGAGTATCTTATCTCTCCGTCCAATATGGATGCGAATCTTTCCTCATACGAAAGGTTGGTACCAACAACCAATTTCGAATGATCAAGGACATGACTCGGATCCGGGATATACCGTCGCAATTGGGACACATTAAAGACATCATGTACCTCACGTGACGACGGCGGAAGAGCGAGATGATAGGACACATCACCTACTCGCTATAGAATGTCGAACGACCCTATATACCTAAGACTAAGCTTTCCTCGTACGCCAAAATGAATGACGCCACAGGTAGGCGAGATCCTAAGGAATACGTGGTCGCCGATAGAAAATTTAAGGGGACGCCAATGAGAATCGTACCAATGACGCTGGCGATCTTGCACAATTCGAAGATGATCCCTAACTTGTCTGACCACCTCAATAGTCTGCGTAATCATCTCTGGACAAAGCATCTGCCTCTCGCCTATATCATCCCATGCTAACGGGAATCTGCACTTCCTGCCGTACAAGGCCTCAAAGGGTGCCATTTGGATACCAGCCTGAAAACCATTGTTATAGGAGAACTCTACGAGATGCATGTGATCTTTCTACGAATCACCGAAGTCGAGTGTGCATGATCGCAACATATCTTCAAGAGCCTGAATCGTGCGTTCTGACTGACCATCTGTCTGCGGATGATAGACTGAACTGAACTTGAGACGAGTCCCCAAACTCTTCTGGAGACTTCGCCAAAAGTGCTATGTAAATCTCGAATCTCTGTCGAATACAATACTGACTGGTACTCCATGCAACCTGATTATCTGCCTGAGGTACATCTTTCCAAGCTGTCCGTCGACTGGCCGATTCTGAAAGGGATAAAACGAACTACCTTGGTGAGTCTGTCAACTATAACCCAGATAGCATCTCTTCCAGCTGGAGATTTAGATAATCCAGTTACAAAATTCATGGTAATATGCTCCCATTTTCATTCTAGGATCGGTAAAGGTTGAAGAAGTCCAGCCGGTCTCTAATGTTCAGTCTTAATTGTTGGCAAACTAAACAATGAGAGACAAGCCGGGCTATTTCTCTCTTCATGCCATTCCACCAAAAATGCTGACGGATATTATGATACATTTTCGTACCGCCGGGATGGATCGAATACTGCGAACTGTGAGCCTCTGCCATGATCTCTTGTCTGATATCACCACTAGGTACACAAAGACGCCTTCCATGTCGAAGTGTACCGTCCTCATGAACTCTGCTCTCCGTCTTGCTACACATTCTGCCCTAAGCCGCTGAAGCTTAGAATCCGTTGACTGAACTAACTTAATCCTCTCAACTATACTGGACTGAACTTGCATACTGGCCATCAATGCCACATTGGTAGGAAGAACAACTTCAATATCCATCTTCTGAAGATCTGCTAACAACTTTGGCTGTGCTGTTAGAAAATAAACTCTGGCTCTTCTGCTCAATGCATCTGCAACAACGTTGGCCTTTCCCGGATGATACTGCAGGTTGATGTCGTAATCCACAAGTACCTCTAGCCATCTCCTCTGACGCATGTCAAGATCCTTCTGGGTAAACACATACTTAAGACTCTTGTGGTCGGTGAAAATCTCCATCCGATCTCCATATAAATAATGCCTCCAAAGCGTAAGTACGAAAACCACCGCTGCTAACTCCAAGTCGTGGGTTGGGTAATTCCTCTCATGATCACGAAGCTGACGTGACGCATAAGCTACTAACTTACCATGCTGCATCAAGACGCATCCTAATCCCTTGTCGGAAGCGTCACAATAGATTGAAAATCCTCCAGTCCCATCTGAAAGCGTGAGAATGGGTGCCGTCATCAATCCTTGCTTTAACTTCTCAAATGAACTCTGACACTCTGATGTCCAAGTAAACTGCACATCCTTACGGGTCAACTGCGTCAAAGGCGCTAAAATCCGAGCAAAGTCTGATACAAATTGCCGGTAATAGCCGACCAATCCTAGGAAACTCCGAACTTCTGCGACGGTACTGGGAACTGGCAATGTCTCTATAGCCACTATCTTATGGGGGTCCACTTCCACTCCACCTCTGGTGATGATGTGACCTAATTACGAGATGTGATCCAGCCAAAACTCGTACTTACTGAACTTCGCGTACAACTGGTGCTCTCTGAGAATCTGAATAACTACACGAAGATGCTGCTCATGCTCTGCCTCATTCTTACTATAGACTAAGATGTCGTCTATAAACACTATCACGAACTGGTCCAAATAGGGCATGAAGATATGATTCATAAGGTCCATAAATACGGCTGGGGCATTGGTTGCTCCAAATGGCATAACAAGGAACTCCCAATGTCCATATCTGGATCTGAACGCTGTCTTCGGGATGTCTTGCTCTCTGACTCTGATCTGATGGTACCCTGACCGCAAGTCAATCTTCGAGAATACCGTCGCTCCTCTGAGTTGATCAAATAAATCATCTATCCTTGGTAGAGGATACCTGTTCTTGATTGTTACATAGTTCAAGGTACGATAATCAACATATAATCTTGACGTACCATAATTTTTTTTCACAAGAAGTATCGGGGCTCCCCAAGGTGATCCACTAGTACGAATAAATTCCTTGGTTCTGAGTTCTTCAATCATCTTGTACAAGATCTCTAACTCTGAAGGTGCCATCCTGTAAACTCCTCCTGACACTGGTGTCGTCCCTGGAAGCAAATCAATGGTGAACTCTATCTCTCTCTCTAGGGGCATGCCTGGAAGCTTTTCGGGAAATACATCAGAAAACTCTTCTACTACTTTGGGAAACTGAACTGCTACTGCTACTGTCATCCGCAATACTGGTGGAGAATGTTCTACTTTGCCTCTGGAAAATAAAAACTCCGGTTCGTCGGGAATACCAAAAATAATCCTGCCAATATGACAGTCTATTCTTGCGTATTGATCCTTCAACCAATCCATTCCTAGGACCACATCATAGTCGGCCATCGAAAATTCTTTCAATCTAGTGGGGAACTCTCTACCGCTAACTACGATTCGACACGAGAAATAGACTCTATCTACTCCCACAAGACAGTTACCAGTAAGTATATTGTGCCTTACTGATAATGACTCGGGCTCCAGTCCTATCCGTATTGCGAATCGTGCAGACATAAATGAATGCGATGCACCCGAATCAAATAATACTGATGCTGGAAAAGAGTTGACGAGAATGGTACCTACCACCACCTCACCTAATACCAATTCTCTTGCTATGGTCAGAGCCATAGCATGTCCTTGTCCTATTGGTGCTGGTCCCCTCAGCTGGAAACCTCTTTGTCGGTTCTGAATCTGAGCTGGGCATATTGCTGAGCCTGAGGCGGCAATGGCCTCGGATGCTGGTACTACTGCTGAACTGGTGCTGGATCCCTAACCGATGGACTGGTTAGGTTTGATGACGATGAACTGGCTCTATTCAGACATGACCCTATCTTATGGTCCGGTGCCCCATAAGCCAAGCACAATCCCTGTGCTCTACAACACTCTGATACTACATGTCATGGCTTCCCACAATGAGAGCAGCCCATTGCGGAAGACTGCTTCTACTGTTGAGGATACGTCGGTGTCGAGTGCTGAATCGACGAGACTGTGGTCGCCCTCCTAGGAGCTCTAATTGTCAAAGCCCTAGCTGCCGGGACTGGTGCTGATGACTGGGACATCTACCCATAAGACCTCTTCCGTCCTCCACTTATATCTACAATCCTCTGCGAAGTATACTCGTGCCTCTTCGTCGCTCGTAAGATGGCATCAAATGTCTGGTGCTCAAACTGCTCCACCGAAATAATGATCTCTAGGTGGAGTCCCTGCTGGAATTGCTGGGCTCGATCCAATTCGGTTGCCACCAAGGTAGGAGCAAACCGACTGAGTCTAGAAAACTCGGCCGCATATCTATCGACCGTTCTTTCCATCTGCTTAAGATTGGTGAATCTCGTCTGCAGATCATACCGAGCTACTGCGTCAAAGTACTTGGTCTGGAACTTGTTGTTGAATACTGCCCACAAAACAGGCGTTGGTAATCCAACTGCTAGCATCGTCCACCAGCTGCGGGCTAAGTCTAATAATTGTAGGCACACAACGGCCACCTTCTCTTCCTCAGGAATCCTAGCTGCATCCAGGATAACTTCTATGTCCTGAAGCCACGCATCAGCAGCGATAGCATCTTCACTGCCCGTCAATGAAGGGAGGGTTCAGACGCTTGAAGCTGTTGGCCGCGTTGTTCCCTTAGTAACCAACTCTGCCCATGGCATCTTGTACTGTCTGGTACAGGGTATCACCCCGACGATCTTGAGATGCAAGCAATTTCCTGATGAATCCCACCAGGGTTCCATTGTCAGGCTCTACAGGCGGGACTGGCTGAACTGGTGGCTCTTGGCCCCAGTAGGCATGATTCTGGAGGCTACCCCTGAATGCTGGGATTGGTCTCCAGGTTGCTGCTGGTTCGCTGGAGGTGCTTCGCCTCGCTGATCGGTAGGACCAGGAGCAATGCCGCTGAAGAAACGACATGGGGAACAATAAGGAAGGACCATGATAGATCGAGGATATAAGCATGTGATCAGGTCAAGATTTCAGAGAGAATAGAAGACACGAGTAGAGATCAAGAGCGAGTGCTGATTGAGACATCTATTCAGTGAAACCCTCACATATCTTGATTTACAAGACCTGCATGGGCCACCACTTAAACCGTGTCACGCCCCAGAACCAGAATACTGGAGAGCGGGGGACAGACACAGCCAGCTACGTATATAGAAGTGTAATTCACCTCGATATACGATTATGGCTGTCTAGATGTATGAGGGTTTATCTATAAGCCATCAGTCTCTTATGGTCAAGAACAAGCCTAGTGTCTCAATCTCAAGCAAGTAATAATAGTTACAAGATGTTAGACCATCAGATATTTAATAGTAAGGTGTCCCATATATTTCATATACAAATAATCATGAAGCTAGTCATACAAAATGCGAAGACTATCAAGAGTTTCAGTCATACATGATCAACCCTAGGATTTGTCAATCATGTTACAGCCCGTAGGCAGACATGAATGTAAATTCAACACGAGCTAACACTTGCTCGGTGGCTAAACGCCTCAAAAGAATAATTTATAATATAGTGGGAGAGCAAAATAAAACCCACTCGTTGCCAGGGTTACATCTAGTGTTCACCATCTGGCTGGAAGGCTAGAGGATCCTCGGGTGCTACCCCAAAATCTGGCCATACAAAACCAACTGGGTCAGACCCCAGAAAGAGCAAGTGCCACAAGGGAGGCTTCACTTAAGAACTAAAATCCGCATATTAGCACATAAAGACATAATGATAACGAAAGACATGAATTAAAGGAAACAGGGTGATAATTGATAAGATAACTAAAGGACTATTCCAGTAACCAAGTTACAACCCGTAAACCAAATAAGGACCGGGGTTGTAACCCTTCACCTGAACAGAACTTAGTCTCTAACCAATTATCGATAAAATGAAGTATAACAGTAACGTGCTGAGATAACCATGTACTGGTCTTGCCTAGGCAAGACCAGATTAGACTCCATCCATCAATCACGGCCAAGCAATGAGTACGGCTTGATACTTTAACTAACTAGGGTTATCACAATCCTAGTTACTAAAAGATGCATCGAGATGTTCCAACAGCCACAAGTCCTGCAGACTTAATCCAGGTTATCCGGTCGCAAGTTGAGAGAGTTGGATTAGGTGACTTAGGGGTGCAACACATGACAGTGCGCTGAAAATGTGTCCTACTCGATGGCAGGCTACAAGTCCATTTAGAGCGCCCAGATAACGGGACTGCATGTAGCTGGGAAATCTCTTCATGTACAACTTGATCAATCTAGTCATTATCCTAGTCAGATTCAGTATAAATCCCTGACCGTGGTAACCAGGAATCCATGTCCTAGACATGATGCAAGACGAGACATGTAGCTTATACAAGCACAACCATCCACGATGTCAAGACAAGGGTTACTTAGCGAGTCAAGATAGCCGTCGCAACAGCATATCAAGATTTATCATGTTAGGTTACTATCCAGATTTTTTGTCAAGAGTGTGCCTCAGCGGACCACTATCAATAATTACCATATCAAGTTACTTGTCAAGAGTGCACCACGACGGATCACTATCGAGAGTTATCATGTAAAGTCATATTGTCATGTCGTGCTCATATAAGTGCACCACGGCGGGCCACTATCAAGGAGTTGTTAGAGAGTGTACGTGCCATACCAAGATCGTGTTTAAAGCTCAGAGTACATGTGCGACATAGAAAATAACTTTATAGGACTTAGTCAAGTAAGGAGTACAAACAAAGTCACAACTCACACTAAGGACCATGGGGTGTCATAAAGAGCATGCACCCAAGATGGATGTGCTGAAGGTGGCATGCGCCCAAGGCTATGCGCCTAAGGGCATGCTCCCACATGAGTGAGGCATGGAGCATAGTCTATGCGCCCATATACATGCGCCCACATGAGTGAGGCAGGGTGCATGGTCTATGCGCCCACATGAGTGAGGCAGGGTGCATGGTCTATACGCCCACATGAGTGAAGCAGGGTGCATGGGAAGCTAAGTCAGGAGCCATCTATACTGGCTATGTGGGCGCATAATAAGGGATATGCACCCATTGCTATGGAACACCATGACTTAGCACATATCTAAAGTTATGCACATAAGCAAGTAAGAGTCATGTGCGCATACAAAGCCATGCGCCCACACTGTGGAAGGCAGGGAGCTTGGGCGCATATATAGGGCTATGCGCCCAAGGCTAAAGTCCCTGTGGGCGCATAAAATGTCATGCACCCACACTGTTCTTCTTCTCCAACCCGAGAAGAAGAACCATGGAACCCATGAACTTTCAAGGTCCATAAATCACTCAAAATAAATCGAAATTTGGGTTTTCAAAGGTCCATTTTGGGTGAAGTCAAATTCTCTACGACATAGAACAATCAAAACTTAAAAAAAAGAAGTTTGAGAGATCAAAACCCAAGAAAACCAAAATTTGTGAAAACTTAGATCTACAAGTTTTAATCCACCAAAACCAAAAATGCTAAGTACTAAAGAGTCTTAGAAGCTTGTAGGGACGACAATAGAACAAAATAAAATGGAGTTCCTCCATGAAGCAAGTTGCACTTGCCTAAGGTGGTTGGAGAGAATTAATAGAGGAGGAAAAAGAAGAAATGAAAAGTAAATGAAAGTAAAGAAGGTGAGAGAAAAAGGGGTTGGTTTATAAAGGGGGGTTTATCATGATGAACCACTCACCTAAACCAAACCAAAATAAACCAAGCCAAACCATGCCAAGCTATGCTAGACAAGCCAAGATACGGGTCGGAAATCCGTACACGTATACTAAAAATACGTATAACGGAAAACGGGAGTGATAATATTTTACCTTCAGCAACCGCATAAGCAATTGGATATAGTTGATAATTAGGATCATGAGCACAAACAATAAATAATATACCTTGGTATTTAAATGAAAAAAATGTAGCATCGATACTAATAACCGGTTTCAACCTCCTAAAAAAAGTCAATACATGCTTTAAAACAAATAAAAATTCTTTCAAAGCTATTATTTTCAGTTATCTTTATACAGACTCTGCTGCATGGATTTGTCTCCATAATTCTTAAACCATACCTTTCAAGACTAGCATACGCATCGGCATAACTACCGTTTATTTCAGTTAAGACCATCTTTCGAGCTCTCCAAGCTTTGGCATAAGAAATTTCTATCTGAATGTTCTCTACATATATCCTTTACTACATGTGATGGACTCTAGGACTGATTATCCCTAATTATATTAATAATCTTATTTTTAATCCATTTAGCAGTAGCTAATGGATGACATCCTGTTGACAGTCCACTTAAAGAAGAACGTCGACTTTCTAATGTACTAATGACAAATATTTCTCCTGTACCAAGGGTTCTAGCATATACTCTCCAATTACAAGTTGTTTGATCATAAGTATAAATAATTTCATTCGAATTGTTCATACCACTAGTTGAACACGTAAAGTTGTGTTCAATTGCTATATTAACAAAAAAATTAAACTCAGAACGGCTAGCAATTTGTTGTCCGACAAATAATTCATGAGTGGTAGCATTACTAACAGCATCATGAAAATCATCTAAATTTTCAATTAAATCATTACTACTTTCAATAGTTTGAAAATCATCAAAATTATCATTACTAGCTACATCTACTGCATGTTCTTTTTCATGAGTTGGAAGTTGTCGAGAAGAACTAGCATCCACTTGATAATTAGAAACACGTGGCACTTGAGTAACAAAAATACTTATAAACGGCAATTGCAAATTAACTTCAAGAACAAAATTTCATGCTTCTTCAGAATCTATAACAAACAATGAGAAACGAAAACATGTCTTAATATAAATTCATATCGAATAGAAAAATTGTCAATAATCTGAGTGCGTAAACTATCTAATGTACTACTACGATCGGTAATAAGAAGTTCCGTAAAACTTCCTTCGTATGATAGTCCATTTACTACACCTCCATGTGAGCACAATATTCTTAGGCTTTGATCCATATTGAAAAAATTGTAGAACTTCTAATCTGAAGAATTAATGAATATGTAGAGAAACCGCGAAGAAGAATAGAAAGTTTGAAGTGAGAATGAAACTCTCTCACATCTACCATTTGTATAAGTTCATTCTCAAACGGATAGAAATATGACCGTTGTGGAAAGAAAACGAACGTTGCGTACTTGGACGACATCTTAGATGGCGTCGGGTAGATCCTTCATTGAAAAAAAAATTGGACGAAGTGGAGTACCATCCTAGATGGCGCCAAGGGGGAGGATTTCGGGTTGGGCGCCATCACACTTGGCGCCATATACTTGTATGTTTTTTGGCGCCATCCTTCCTCTTTCTTGTCAATTCCCTAAAGGGCCTAAACTCTTCCCCTTTTTGCGTAAATACCACAAATTACTGTTGGGAAAGAAACGCGGAAACCTTTCCCCAAACCGGAGAGTACCTGCGAGAGGACCGAGCAATACAACGCACGAACCCAAAAACAAGCACACAAAACAATCCACGCAGACACAGAGAATTTTTGACGTGGAAACCCTTGCGGGAAAAACCACGGGACGATCGGAGTCCAACCCTGAGAAGCCTCCACTAATGGAATAGAAGAATTACACCCTCTACAAACTCCTCCCGATCCAAATCGGATCTCCACAACACTCAGAGATAAGAACAATGATTACAAGGCTACGAAGAGCGAGAACGACGAGTAGAGATTACCCGAACACGATCTCCTTCGAACAGCGACCTTCAATCCTCCGTCTTCTTCTCCGAAGTTGTAATGGCACTCTTGCCTCCTTCTCTCTCAAACTTGTGTTACTTGCGATCATGAGTTAGGGTTGAGAAAACTCAATATATCTCCCTAATCTCGCAACCAACCTGGACCGTTGGATTAGATCCAATGATGAAAACTCATCCAGAAATCCGCTTCAGCCCCCGACGACACAGAGTTCGGCCAGAACTCTGTGTGGGGCAACCAGCACCTACTGGACAAACCCTGGAATGGCCAGACCGAGTTCGGATCCCCTGCTTCCAGCAGCTCCAGCAGCAGCAGCAGCAACTCTGTCGCCTACTTCCCGAGCTTCTTCGACACACGAACGGCGCTCGTCGCACTCCGGGGTCTTCTCCACATAGGTTGGGAACCCCTCCCACTCCAACAAATCTCCCCCTTCACAACTATGGGGAGGATGTCGTCATCCCGACGACCTGCCTGCAGTACTCAAACTTCCCCCTTGGTAGAATCTTCGTGAACATATCAGCTCCGTTGTCATCTGTATGCACCTTCTCAAGCTCCGCGTCCTTCTTCTCAACCACATCCCGTATCCAATGATACCGGGTCTCGATGTGCTTGGACCGGCTATGAAACGTCTGATTCTTCACCAGGTGAATAGCACTCTGACTGTCGCAAAGCAAAGTATACTGCTCTTGCTTCAGTCCCATTTCCTGCAACAGCTTCTTCATCCACAACAGCTCCTTGCAAGCCTCCGTCGCCGCAATATACTCTGCCTCTGTCGTCGACAAGGCAACACACTTCTGCAATCGCGACTGCCACGATACTGCTCCTCCCGTAAACATCATCACGTAGCCCGAAGTCGATCGTCTCGTGTCTACATCTCCAGCCATATCAGCGTCGGTATACCCAACCAGCTTCGGCTCGTCACCACCAAAGGAAAGTCTCCAACTAGCAGTGCCCTGAAGATAACGTAGAATCCACTTGACCGTACTCCAATGTACCCTTCCAGGATTTGAAAGATACCTGCTAACCGTACCAACTGCATGAGCAATATCTGGCCTTGTACACACCATAGCATACATCAGGCTTCCCACAGCTGAGGCATATGGAACCCGCTCCATATCTTCCTTTTCGTCCTCGGTAGATGGACACTGTTCCTCAGTGAGCTTAAAGTGAGCCGCGAGGGGGGAACTCACTTTCTTCGACCCGTCCATCCCGAAATGCTGAAGTACCCGGTGAATGTACTTCGTTTGGGACAAGTGTAGCAGCTTGGACTCTCTCTCTCGGCTGATCTCCATCCCAAGAATAGTCTTCGCTGCGCCCAAATCCTTCATAGAGAAGGCCGCGCCCAGCTGGCGCTTCAACTCCGCTATCCTAGTGGCATTCCGACCCACTAATAGCATATCATCAACATAGAGCAATAAGATGATAAAATCATCATCGGCAAAATACCTCACAAATGCACAATGGTCCGACGTCGTCCGTGCATAACCATGCTCCCCCATAAACGACTCGAACTTCCTGTACCACTGCCTCGGAGCCTGCTTCAGACCATACAAGCTCTTCCTCAACCGGCAGACCAAATGTGACTTGCCCTTCTCACAGAATCCCTCCGGCTGCTCCATGTACAACTCCTCCTCAAGATCACCGTGGAGGAATGCCGTCTTCACGTCCATCTGCTCGACCTCCAAGTCGAAACTGGCTGCTAATGCTAGCACCACCCGGATAGACGAATGCTTAACGACAGGCGAAAAGATCTCATCATAATCTACGCCTTTCCGCTGACCGTAGCCTTTGACTACCAGCCTCGCTTTGTATCGAGGGCGAGTAGCATCATCCGTCTGCTTCACTCTAAACACCCATCGATTCTTCAAAGCCTTCTTGCCCTTTGGCAACCGCACCAGATCATAAGTGGAATTGGTGTGCAAGGAACTCATCTCCTCCTGCATAGCCACCATCCACTCCTGCCTGTGTTCGTCTTCCATAGCCTCTGCAAAACTTTCGGGCTCCCCCCCGTCAGTCAATAGCACATACTCATCCGGTGAGTATCTCGTAGATGGTCGACGATCCCTGTCACTCCTTCTCAGTGGAGCCACTGGTGCTGGCTGTATACCGACAGCCTCCGCCCCTTCAGGAACTACCTCTCCGGTATGCTCATCCTCCTGAGGGACACCCTGACCACCATCAGCAGGCTGATGATCAAGGTTGGTAGCAACTCCATGTACCGGCTCCCCCATAACTGGATCCTCTGCGATGTCCTCTGGAAACTGCTCGAAGCGAAATGACTCTAACTCAGGCAATTCCTCAGCCTCAGAAGGCGTCTCGGAATCCTGAGTGTTGGTCATGGTCTGATCCTCGACGAACACCACGTCCCTGCTTCTGTAGAGCTTTCCTTCCACTGGGTCGTAGAGTCTATAGCCAAACTCATCCCGACCATAGTCGACAAAGATGCATCGCCTCGTCTTCGGCTCAAGTTTGGTCCTCTCGTCCTTCGGTACATGCACGAAGGCCTTACAACCAAACGCCCGCAGGTGATTGTATGACGGCTCTTTGCCGTACCATACTTTATCAGGCACATCACCCTGCAAAGGAGCACTAGGAGACAAATTAATAATATAAGCAGCTGTGAGAAGAGCCTCACCCCAATAACTGCCCGGCAAGTTTGCTTCTGACAGCAAACACCGCACCCTCTCCATCAGTGTCCTGTTCATGCGCTCCGCTACACCATTGAGCTGAGGTGTCTTTGGCGGAGTCTTCTGGTGTCGTATCCCTTGCTCTCTGCAATACGCATCAAAGGGACCAATGTATTCGCCGCCATTGTCGGACCGAACACACAACAACTTCTTGCCCGTCTCCCTTTCAACAGAGGCCTGAAACTCCTTGAAAGTAGGCAGCACCTGATCCTTGGTCTTTAAGGCATAGACCCAAACCTTCCTGGAACAGTCATCAATAAAAGTCACAAAGTAAGAAGCATCACCAAGAGATTTTACCTTCATAGGACCGCAGACATCCGAGTGAATCAACTCGAGCAACGCCGGCTTCCTCGAACTTGGGTGACTTTGGAAAGACACCCTATTTTGCTTTCCAGCTAAACAGTGCGTGCACTTCTCCAACTTTGTAGACTTGAGCCCTGGAATCACTTTCCTGTTCACCAAGTAGCTCATCCCCTTCTCGCTGATATGGCCGAGCCGCCTGTGCCACAACTCGGTAGACGCATCACTGACTGCGTTCACCTCCTGTGCCCCCTCTGCGCTCCCCTCCATATAGTAGAGACCGGACTTCTTGCTTCCTCTGGCAATCACCATCGAACCTCTGGAAAGCTTCCACTGACTATTCCCGAAGAGACTGAAGAATCCCTCGTCATCCAACCTTCCAACCGACACCAGGTTGAAACGGATATCAGGGACATGACGAACATCCTTGAGAACAAGAACCGCACCCGTCTTCGTTCTCAAATGCACATCTCCAACGGCAACCGCCTTCGACACATCTCCGTTGCCATCTTCAACACGCCATAGTCGCCTGTCGTGTAAGTGGCAAACAGTGCCCTATTGTGAGATACATGTGCTGAAGCCCCTGAGTCCACCAGCCAAGAATTGTCATCGCAGGCGAGGTTAGTAATGACCTCATCACCTACGACGATCACATCGCCTCCATGCACCGAGGCCGCCGCTGTAGTGTTCTCTTCTTGCTTCCCCTTGTCGCCCTTCTTCTCTCTCTTCCAAGCGAAACAATTCCGCTTGATATGGCCCTTCTTACCGCAATGGTAACACTCTGAGTCCTCGTAACGACCCTTGGACTTTCCCCTGCTCTTGTCTCTGCCACCACCTGGACCCCTGCTTTTGCTCCTTCCGCGGCTCTCTGAAACAAGTGCCTCTGAGTGGTGGGATGTGGATGAAGTGCCCTGAGAACGTCTCCGCATCTCTTCATTCAACACCCCGCTCTTGGCAAACTCCAGACTGACCACGCCCTCTGGAGCAGAAGCGATCATAGATACTCGTACGGTCTCCCACGAGTCTGGCAAAGTACACAGCAGCCACAGTCCCTGAACTTCGTCGTCGAACTTGACTCCCATAGAAGATAACTGGTCAACCACGCCCTGGAACTCACTCAAGTGATCCGAAATAGACGCCCCATCCTTGTACCGCAGACCCATCATCGTTCGGATCAGGAACAACTTGTTTACCCTGGTCTTCTTCGCATACAAGGATTCCAGCTTATCCCACAACGTCTTCGCGTGCTCAATATTGGCAACGTGATTGTACACGTTCTCGTCAACGAACTGCCTTATGTATCCGCACACCTGTATATGCTCGAATTTCCAGTCCTCCTCGGATTTATCACTGGGCTTCTCGGATGCAAATACGGGCAGATGCAGCTTCTTGACAAATAGCAAATCTTTCATCTTGCTCCGCCAATAATGATAGTTTGTGCCATTAAGGTTCACCATGCGCACCGGCTTCGCGTCCATCTCTCCTCTCTGGTTCCTCTGTCAACTCCTGACACCCTTTGAACCCAAAGCTCTGATACCACTCTGTTGGAAAAGAAACGCGGAAACCTTTTCCCAAACCGGAGAGTACCTGCGAGAGGACCGAGCAATACAACGCACGAACCCAAAAATAAGCACACAAAACAATCCACGCAGACACAGAGAATTTTTGACGTGGAAATCCTTGCGGGAAAAACCACGGGACGATCGGAGTCCAACCCTGAGAAGCCTCCACTAATGGAATAGAAGAATTACACCCTCTACAAACTCCTCCCGATCCAAATCAGATCCCCACAACACTCAGAGATAAGAACAATGATTACAAGGCTACGAAGAGCGAGAACGACGAGTAGAGATTACCCGAACACGATCTCCTTCGAACAGCGACCTTCAATCCTCCGTCTTCTTCTCCGAAGTTGTAATGGCACTCTTGCCTCCTTCTCTCTCAAACTTGTGTTACTTGCGATCATGAGTTAGGGTTGAGAAAACTCTATATCTCCCTAATCCCGCAACCAACCTGGACCGTTGGATTAGATCCAATGATAAAAACTCATCCAGAAATCCGCTTCAGCCCCCGACGACACAGAGTTCGGCCAGAACTCTGTGTGGGGCAACCAGCACCTACTGGCCAAACCCTGGAACGGCCAGACCGAGTTCGGTCCGAACTCGCCATGGGACCGAGTTCGGCCCGAACTCGGATCCCCTGCTTCCAGCAGCTCCAGCAGCAGCAGCAGCAACTCCGTCGCCTACTTCCCGAGCTTCTTCGACACACGAACGGCGCTCGTCGCACTCCGGGGTCTTCTCCACATAGGTTGGGAACCCCTCCCACTCCAACAATTACATCCCTCTGTATAAAATTTTCTGTTATCTAAATCATACATAGTTATAATATACATATATTATTAAAATCTAACATATGTGTATTGCATAGATATGGGTTCATGTTATATATTATTGTATCCATGTTGTATCAGTATCCTATATTTCTTCCAAATCCAGTATTCCGAATCCTTACGAGGCCTTATGCGTAAACTTGTCTGTGTCTATGCAACTAGAGAATGAGTTATAAGATTGTAGTTGAAGAAGGTGCTACTTGGGTTTGGAGGAGCTGTCCCCAGTTTTACGCTGCAGTGTCTTTGTTATCAATTTGCATATGTGACAACAGCGACGATTGTTGCCGTCTTATAAACTCGTTGAACGAAAACTTAAGATACAATTTTGACACAAACTCTAGTCTTTTCTTTTTTTTTCTTGTAATCTTGATAGGAGTTCCTCTGTTTTGTGACAGCCATTTTGGTATTGAAATTCAAATCCAAATAGAATTCGGAAATCCAGTTCTACTAGTTCCCCCTCAAGTCTTCAGGATGCTCCAACAGTAGGACCAGTACCTGTCTGAAAAATGTAGGTGGGAAATCTTATCTAAAATAGAACTATACTTGAAAGAGGACAGACGTTCTTAAATACAAAATGTAACCTGTAGTTATCACCATTCATTGCAACACGGCTTTCTTGCTAACCAGGGGACCCCTGGCTTGTCTTGTTTTTCGACAATAGTGATTTTGTGACAGCCCTTGCTTGTATAGTGCAACCTTTGAAAGTCGTTTCGATGTCTGCATGAAATGCTTTCATTTTTATTTTCATTTTCATTTTCATTTTCCTCTCTTTTCCTAGGTAACATTGTTGATATTTAAAGTTCAGCCTTTGATCAAGGGGTTAAATGGGTCGGGTGGCCCGAAATCTGGCATGGGGCTGGTTCGGTCAAACCTGTTATAGGCCGGCCCGAACACCCGATCAACATGCGGACCCATTTTCCCCCACAAACTCGGGTTTGGGCTGAGTTTGCATTTGGGGGCCAGTAGCCTGACCCAAACCGGCCTGGTCAAAGACTCGGCCGAACTGGGTTTGTCACACCTGACCTGGTCAACCCGGCCCGAACTGGTCCGGTCGAATGACCTAGGTCAGGCTTGGTCCAGAATTGCGTATTTCAAAAAAAAAAAGATTTAAAAAAAAAAATCAAAATTTACCAGGACTAGATATTTTAAAAAAAACTTATAACCTGGCCAACCCGGACCTGGCCCTGAACCGGTCGGGACCCAGCCCGGTTAGGTTAATTTGGCCCACTTCCTATCCGAGTTCGGGCCCGGACTGGGTTTGAGTTTCTTAAAATCCTATCCGGACCAGCTTGGCACGTCGCCTCCTTGGGCTAAGCCCGGCCCAGAGAACCGGTCAACCTCGATCAACATTGGGCCCTGGCCCTTTCCGATACACACCATGAGCAGGGGCGGAACCACAGCTAGACTGTCCCGGGCTGCATCCCAGACTAAATTTTCTTTTGCTAAGAACTAATACTATATGTTCACATTGTAAAACTGGTAGTAGTCCTATCCTAGTTGGTAGATTTGTTTGGTGTTTGTTTGTTAGGTCCTGGGTTCAAATCTTGTGTTACATAGAACACTATTTTGTAGTAATTTATGTAATTTTATTTATTTATTTATTTTACTTTTTGAGTATATTACATTAAAAAAAATTATTTCCATCCATATATGCGGCCCCTGTAAAAAAAAATTCTAGCTCCGCCCTTGACCATCACCAAACAGTAGTCTTAGCTTCCGGTTTAGTGTGAGCTCTCAAATTACTGTCTCGACCGGATCACGATCATGGCCACCCTCCAAGATTGGGGTAGACACGCATACGTGTGAACTCGAGCCACGACTCTCGTCTCATCCTCAGGGCCAGTCCACAAGATTGGGTTGGGTTGCCCTATATAGAGCTAGTTTTGGTTGTCTCTTAATCTTTATCACCAAACAGTAGTCTTAGCTTCCGGTTTAGTGTGAGCTCTCAAATTACTGTCTCGACCGGATCACGATCATGGCCACCCTCCAAGATTGGGGTAGACACGCATACGTGTGAACTCAAGCCACGACTCTCGTCTCATCCTCAGGGCCAGTCCACAAGGTTGGGTTGGGTTGCCCTATATAGAGCTAATTTTGGTTGTCTCTTAATCTTTATCACCAAACAGTAGTCTTAGCTTCCGGTTTAGTGTGAGCTCTCAAATTACTGTCTCGACCGGATCACGATCATGGCCACCCTCCAAGATTGGGGTAGACACGCGTACGTGTGAACTCGAGCCACGACTCTCGTCTCATCCTCAGGGCCAGCCCACAAGGTTGGGTTGCCCTATATAGAGCTAGTTTTGGTTGTCTCTTAATCTTTATTATAGGTCTATCTTGGAGGGTCATCTGCGACCCCGTCCTCTTATGGGATCACGCTGAGCCTGAGAGTTGTCCCAAACAAGAGGGGTTGTCCAAGTCCCAAGTCTTATATGGCTTACCCGTGGGCCGGCCTGCTCATCCTTATCGCGACATATCAGCTGTTCTTGTAGGGTCATCAAAGTTTGTCTCTAATATTAATCTAATCGTGTTGCAGTAGCTGTCAGCAACTAGTGCATG
Source organism: Iris pallida (assembly GCA_029216955.1). Lineage (NCBI taxonomy): Eukaryota > Viridiplantae > Streptophyta > Magnoliopsida > Asparagales > Iridaceae > Iris > Iris pallida. Next base: position 4,129,445 of record JANAVB010045020.1, read on the forward strand.
CTGCATGCTGCACGCATATTGTTATCTAACTAATCTTGCACTAACCTAAATGATGGCATGTTTAATGAATGCACAACAATCATTGAGCACCCATATATACATATAGCACCATCAACAAGTACAACTCTCCAAATTTGCCACAAACACATACATGAGAAGATCAAACATGACTTGGTTGTATTCTGAAAGAGGTCTCAATGATTGTTCTTTCGATCTGCAAAGTGTATATGCGTGGCTGGTGGTGGATGTTGCAATCAGAACCTACTTCCATTTTTTTTCGTAGGCAAAGCTAAATGTAGCTAATTATTAGAGAGAGATGCAACAGTACTGATGTAGATGGTGCTGATTTTGTTAATAAGAGATTTCACTGCAGAAAGAACTAAAATCTGTAGTGTTTGCTCTTGTAGCTATCATATATGAAAAATGATATTTTGTCCGCGGTTTATAACCACAGACCGCAGTCAATCATTGGCCTCCCGCTATCATTGGATCCACCTCCTTAAAATTCAGATCAGGAGGCCAATGGAAGCCCGCCACTTGGATTGCGGTCACAAACTGCAGGCAAAATAGCAGTGTCCATTGTGACAAGATTACAGTTTGAAGAGTTATTTGTGATGGTGACCTTGAGCTCAAATCTTATGGTATCTATGAATATAATATCAAAATTAAGCCAAAGGTTTACACAAAGGCATTTGAGGACTTAAATAATTTCTACAAGTAATTTTTTTTTCTCTCTCTCTCTTGCTGGGGAAAAATAATTCTTGTGCATGATACTGTTGTTAGGAAATCTTGACAATAGTATTATGCAGCAGTAAATTTCTGAAAGAAAACTCTAAAACGTATCATGCAGTAAATTTCCCAAAAAAAAAGTTACAATAAAGTTTTTCCCAATTATTTGGGTTAGTTATATTATGGTAACTTTCAAGGCAGTAAGTTTCAGTACTTGCAGATAAAAATAGAACGAGATATCAAGTGTCAAGTCGGAAATAGTTGAAGGTAAGGAGAGTTGTGTTAGATAGTGGAAGGTTGAATAAAACTTAGTTGAAGCTATCCGAAAAGAATCCCTAGAGCATCTATAGTAGATGAAGCTCGAGAATGTATATCTTGAGGTTCAAATTTAATTTATAATAAAAAAAATTATAGAATGTTTTAGATTTGTATGAAAATAGTATATATATAAAAAAAATCTTGAGGCACAAATGAGATAAGTGGATATAAATCGATCAAGTGACATCCATCTTTCTTTTTCAAAAAATAATATAAAATCTAGAAGGTAGAAATTGGGGTTCTAAATTTAGCTTTACTATTCTACAAAATTAGTTCTTACATTCTGAATGTCCCATGCTACAACTCCTGTGGCTACTATCATATACTATTCTACAAAATAGCTCCTACATTCTAAATCTAGAATCTAAAAATTGTAATGAAACTTACTATTGATGCTCTTACAGAATAATTTGAGTTATCATAACTAGTATAAGTTCTTGATGTTGACAATTAGCAACTACTGCCAGACACATAAATATGAGGTAAAAATTATTTGCTGCTGATACTGAGGCAAGATGCTACTGATATTTATAGAGGAGGAGGAAATTAAGAAGAAAAGTCTATAGGTACTTTGGAATTAGTCAATGAGTCACATGCAATGAATATATAAAAAGAGAGGACCAAAATCCATTAAACTACTGCCGGCGTAACGCAACGCACATAATTGTGCACGCTGCGTTAGATATCTTTTAGATTATCTGTTCCAATTTTTACACACGCATACACCCCACAGCTCTCTCGTAGTTCGATATCGAGACCGTCCGTCTAATCAGGAAGGTTATACCTCCCATCACTGACTACAAGAGTCAATTGAATACGGTACTATCATTTATGACTTCTCCACTTCTGGAGAACTATGAAGATATACAACAGTAAATTGTCAACTTTACGAAGTTACGGAACTTTGAAGTTTCTTTGAAAGATAATACCATAAAATTCTTGAATAAAATTATTTTCAATCATATTTTAGGGATGACTCGTACTCCACAGCATTTATTCATCTAAAACTAAGCTTAAGAAAAAGTAAGAAAAAGTATTCATAGCGTGCAAGTTATATGGAATGGACGAAGAGGTGGAGATTGAGGTGGCTGAAAAAACAACAATCAGTGGTTATTAAAAAAAATTTGTCAACTATAGTACTATTAAGTTGTAAATCAGTAAAAAAAAAAAAGGTTCAAGTAAAAAGTACAAGTTAATTAAGAAAACATTTATATACAAATGAGTCAATACGTTGGGGACCATAAAAAGAGTCCATTACAAAAGCATAATATTTGATATTGTTGCACCACAATAATCATAACATGGATACTTTTGTACCAGAATGGCAGAATCAGAACATGTGGCTTTGAAAGCAAAGAATTCTTCCCCGACAATGGGTCCCACTTCTCCCTCCCTCTCTGTCCACATGCATGATGCACTAGCAATTGAAATGCATGAATGGTCCCAAACCAGGGTATGTCATATGCAGGACCAGCCTAGGGTAATTCTTACAAGATTTTAGATTTGGACAATTTTTTAGACCATTTATCGGCTCAATCAAATGCAAATCCAACTTAAATTTATATTTTTTCAATAGAGATAAAAATCAACCAAAATTAGCTTTGGTTAAGATAATTTAAATTCCGGGCGTCCATGTTCATATATATGTATCTCTCAACATATGTAGTAGGGATATCAATAACATGAGAACGGTCCAAATCGTAACCTTCAAACCGCATAGCACCAAATTGAACCTCACCACACAATCTCATAATTGTATCAATAATTATTTCTAATTCTTCAAATCTAACTCGGAACATACCGACAAAGAGCCATGTTACGGGAGGAAAGAAAGACTCACGAGTAGCCAAGGTGGAGATTGGAGGGAGTATTGTGGATATGGTAAACAGAAAATTGCGTCCACGATTCTAAGCTTTTAAGATATTAGAAGAGGGGTAAAGAGTTTCAAAAATTGTAAACACGAACACATATTGCCAAAGTTAACGTCAATATTAGTGACACCCAGACCACCAAAGCTAATTAACGGAGATATTGTTAGCCGATTGTGTTCCCACATACAATGAGCTGTGCAAAAGCACAACTCCTTTGTAAATCTTAGTCCCACATCGGACAATTTAGTGTCCTTCACTATTCATATATTCCCTTTGTTAGAATTTCTTCTATTTTCTTCTTTGAAAAACTGCAAGAAAATAAAATATGTAAATTGTTACCGGCCCCCGGGGAAGTCGTGCACGTAGCACTGCCCTAAGAGTTAGCTCGGGTCGTATCCGAACGCTCCTAGTGGTAAAATTTTCGCTCCACCAGAATCTCTCTGCCGCACACGACTTGGAGAGAGTGACCCCGACTTAGCTCTGCCCAGAGCAACAATTGACGAACAGTATTTGGAGAGAGACGATGAATTTAGAAGGAGAGTTTCACAATCATCTTTTTTTAATATCAAAGAGAGGAGGAGGAAACCTCATTATATAGGCTATTGCCAAAGGATGGAATAATGAGGATATTTTAAATAGCCTATTAAATTTTAACGTTACAAAAATTGTAGCACATGATAAAAAATGTGATACATTGAATCTGGACATGATTCAAACATTCAAAAGTTATAGAATAAATAAATTGTAACGGTTGAAATTAAATGATGAGGAAATTTATTTTTTGTAAATAGTAGCAACAGCTACAACAATCCCCCCCCCCCCCCCCCCCAAGAAAAAAAAACCAAGTTCCGAAATAATAGAGGAAAGAAACGAAAGAGGAAAGAAAATGTGAGAAATATTTCTGGGCAGTTGAATACTATGCATAAATGAGATGGACTACAGCATTGAATCTCACGTAGTGACTATTGTCTTTGTCTGAAGAAGAACTTGATGGACTACGCCTTGAATCAGTCTTCTTGAACCAGACTCAGAAATTAGCGCACATAGTACACTAGAGGTACTGGGTCTATCGGGTGGCGAGTTTGATTGGTCATGCGCACTTTTACACATTCATGAGAGTTGTTTAGGATCGTCCTGTCCTATAGTCGCGGCCATCACGACTAGGGGTAAGCATATAACGGTTGAAAACCGAAAACCGAACCGAAATATGACAAACGGTTCGGTTTTTCGGTTATCGGTTCGATTTACGGTTTAAAATTTTGAAAATTTGAAATAACGGTTCGGTTTTCGGTTCTTCATCCGAAAAACCGAAACGAACAGAAAACCGATTTAGATTTAGTAATTTATCAAACTATCCACAATATATATATACTAATGTTTATTAACCCTTAATTGAGCGCACTCTCTTCTCCTATTCTATGTCGGTGCTTATTTGAGCACTCTCTCTATCTACCATCAATCTATATACTAATATCTTTCACTCTATGTAATATAACAATTCATAAATACAATAATGTCATATATTTTTTAAAAATTTGTTATTTAAATAGGCTCATTTTGCTAAAAACTTGAAGGCCATGCACATTGGCCCATGAAACCGAATCGACCGAAAATCGAACCGAATTAATTCGGTTCGGTTTTGTTCGGTTTTTATAAAAACGGTTCGGTTTTCGGTTTTAAGAAATACGGTTTACGGTTATTTCGGTTTTCACATATTCGGTTCAGTTTGAACCGAACCGAACCGATGCTCACCCCTAATCACGACCTCTCATATAGGTAAGTCCTCAATGGTTGGTGATAGGAATCAACCTTGCATATCATGCTTGGATTTATTAAGAGTTTTAAAACTCACCCAATCCATATCACACAAGGAACACTGTCATCATAAGGATGGGATATTAATGTACACATGTATAGCCTCTTAAGCTTTTATTTTAAAGAAAATTTAATCTCAGGTCAGTGTTCCATAATAGTCACCTAGTCCAGCTTGTTCCTACCCATTGAACCGGCTTCTTGGGATCTCCAGTCAGACTAGGTTGGATTGCCACTGCTGGTGACTATACTATGGGCTTAACCCCATCCCCCTCGATGATTCTAGAATCAATGTCCTAGACAAACTCTTCGTCAAGAGTAAACAGACTCTTCGTCAAGAGATCTGTCAAGTTCTTTAATGACTTTTATAGTCAAGAACCACAAATTTGTCCAATAGGCTCTTTATTGACTTGAAGTGCAGCTGCAGGTGCCTGTTCATCTTAGCTTTCACAAAATCATGCTTTAGCAGTTCTATAATAGATTTATTATCATAGTTTATAGAAATTGCAGGAATATAATGAACAAAAATAGGTATATGTATAATAAGATTTCTAAGCCATTCGGCTTCTGTACAGGAAGTGTCTAAAGCTATCATCTCAGAGTCCATAGTACTTCTGGCAATAATAGTCTGTTTACATGATCCCCAGAAAATCGCAGCTCCTGCTAGGATAAAAACATATCCAATTGTGGATTTCACATCATGTGAATCAGTTACCCAATTAGCAACTGAGTAACCTTCTATGATATCAGGGTGTCTAGAATAATGAAGTTTATAATCTAGAGTACCCTTAAGATATCTAAATACTCTGTCTAATGCATTTCAGTGTGTCTGATTTGGGTTACTAGTATATCTACTTAGTCTCCCAATAGCAAATACAATATCAGGTCTAGTCCTATTTGTTATGTACATAAGGGACCAAATCATTTGTGAATATCTATGCTGTTCTATAGGTGATTCTTCATTCTTCTTGAGAACAACATTACTGTCATAAGGGGTAAGGGTATGTTTCTTGTCAAAATACTCAAACTTCCTTAGCATTTTCTCAATTAAATGTGCTAAGGATAGAGTATAGCCCTCTTTCCTTTGGACACTTGCATTCCTCGGATCAGATTTGCCTCACCTAGGTCTTTCATATCAAACTGGTTAGATAAATAATTCTTAGTGTTATTTATCAGTTCCAGTGAAGATCCTAGAATAAGGATATCATCAACATACAAGCATAAAATAACACAACTTCCATTTGTATTTTTAGAATACAAACATTTGTCATATTCATTTGGCATAAAACCAAATTCTATAATGACTTTGTCAAATTTGTTGTGCCATTGTTTGGGAGCTTGCTTTAGGCCATAAAGAGATTTTACTAATCTACAAACCTTGTTTTCTTGGCCTTAAGCAATAAAACCTTCAGGTTGCTCCATATATATATCTTTCTCTAAATCTCCATTTAGAAATGTTGTCTTTACAACCATTTGATGGATCGGCAATTCATGAATGGAAGCTAGGGCTAGGAGGGTTCTGATAGAAGTGATCCTAGCTACAGGAGAGTAGGTAAAAATAATCTAGTCCTTTTTTTCTGGGTAAATCCTTTGGCTACTAATCTAGCTTTATATTTCTCTATGGTACCATCGGCTCTAAGTTTCTTTTTAAAAATTCACTTACAACCTATGGGTTTACTACCTAAAGGTAGGTCGGATAGAAACCAAGTACTATTCTCCATAATGGAGTTGTACTCATTATTAATAGCTTCTTTCCAGGAAGGGGCATCAGGAGAGGATATGGCTTCTTCATAAGTTGAGGGATTACTCTCTATCAAAAATGTGAAGAACCCTTCTTCTAAATTTTTTTCAATCCTTTCTCTTTTACTCCTTCTAGGTTCTATAATTTGTTCAGGTTGAGAAATAGATACTGGATCATGAGAACTAGTAGATGGAATGAGAGAAGGGTTAGAGGAAGATGAAGGGGTTCTATCCTTGAAGGAAAAAAAAGTTCTCAAAGTAAACTGCATCTCTAGCTTCAATAATTGTGTTATTAGAGATTTTATTTGCTTCAGAATGGGTTACAAGAAATCTATTGGCATTGCTATCTACGATATATCCTATGAATACAGCATCTACAGTCTTAGGTCATATCTTCCTCTTTTTGGGTTCAGGAATTCCTACCTTAGCTAGACATCCCCAACCTTTGAGGTAATTAATCCTAGGGGTTCGACCTTTCCATAACTCATATGGTGTCTTATCATTAGTCTTACTGGGTATCCTATTAAGAATATAATAGGCTGACAATAAGGCTTCTCTCCAAAGATTATCAGGAGCACCTGAGCTGAGAAGCATGGCATTGACCATGTCTAACAGAGTGCGGTTCTTTCTTTCAGCAACTCCATTGGACTGTAATGAATAATGAGCAGTTACCTCATGAATAATTCCATGTTCTTCACAGAAGTTAGTCATATCATTTGAGGTGTACTCTCCACCACGATCTGATCTAAGGATCTTAATCTTTCTATCTAGCTGGTTCTCAGCTTCGGATTTATAGACCTTGAATCTGTCTAAAACTTCATCTTTGGTCTTAAGGAGGTAGGTGTACCAATACTTTGAATGGTCATCTATAAAAGTAACAAAGTATTTTCTACCGCCTCAGGTCAAGACCCTGTTGGAATCACAAACATCACTATGGATAAGTTCTAGGAGTTCAGAATCTCTATAGACAGATTTGAAAGGTAATCTAGTATGTTTGGCTTGAACACAAATCTCACATTTGTGTTCATCATCTATAGGAGTCTTAGGGATGAGATCTAAGTTCATCATCCTTTTAATAGATCCTAAGTTCACATGACCTAATCTACCATGCCAAACATTTGATGATTCAACATTAGCAACAAAGAGGGATTTGAACTTTTATTTATAGTACTTAAAATAAAGAGTCCATCTTTCATTTGAGTTAACTAATATATAAAGAAGTTAATCTCACAAAAGCGTTTACTCCAGAGTCCAACCACCAATAATCGGTATGGAAAGAAATGTTTATTATAGGTTAATAGCTTACAGACCTGAAAGTGCTAGAAGAACCATTCAGAATCATGTTAGCCTCTGGCTTGTTAGGGCCTTTCCCTTTGAAGGAGGTCTCTTGGTGATAAGGCTTGGGTTTGCCATGGATTTCTATCGGGTTTATCTTAGCTCTGAAATCAGATCCAGCTATGGACTTTAACCTAATATGTTTTCTGTTCTAAGTCTCTATAGAACTTGAGAATAGACTCCAAAAGGCTGCAAAAATTTATTTACTCAATAAGATGGCTTAAGCTAAAATTAACAATTCAAATGATTTTAGTAATCTACCTTTAAAATTTTAGTTTTTTCAAGTTTTGATAAGTTTGAGTTAGCTGTAGGGGCCGGATCCCAGCAAGCGGAGTTTCACTAGGAACACTTAAGTACCGGTCACTTAGACGATTTTTTGCCTTGTTGACAGAAGGGCCCTTTCGGCTTGTTCCCAAACAAATCTCTACTTTTAAAACTTTTAAATTAAGGAATTTTACTAAATCAATTAATTGTTTGATTTAGCCTAAATTAAAATATTGAGTAAAAAAAACTACTCAACTTGTATTGACAAAATGTACTAACACAATAATATGATAAAACAAATTTTGAGGGTAATAGATGAATAATTGAAAAACAATTGTAGTCCAAGACTCAAGGGAGCAATGATTGAATAAGAGAGGAACAAAGAAAAATATTAAGCAAGTAACCAGTAGCAGGTTGTTAACAGAACCAGGATTATGAAATAAATTTAACAAAATTTGTATGTTGGTTGCAAATTGTTAACAGACCCAAGGTGATAAATAAATTAAGGCAAATTAACATGAGCAAGTTGTGCCATGAAGCAATTTGTTTATAAATATTTGACAACAAGCAAATGTTTAAATTATTTCAGTAGTAAGCTATTTGTTTACGAAAAAGCTAATTTATAGAATCACAGCTTGTTAACAATATTTTATAGTACTTGGACAAAAGTTTTATATCATTGAATATCAATGATAATAAATGATAATTTAATCGCTATGCCAATGATGACATGAATATCAAATATTATTTATATGCTAGTATTAAAAAACAACTTTATTAAAATATTAAACATCAATAATTATGAAGGTTTTGATAGCGACTTTATTTCAGGTATTAACCATCATCTTTATTAAAATATTAAACATCAACTTGATTAGAAGTATTAAACAACTCCTTTATGACAAATATTAATCAACAACTTTATTAAAATAAAAGTTTGTTGACAGATACACCAATTTGCTCTATATTAATCCGAACGAAAATTTGATGTAGACAATTTGCTCTAGACAGATACAACTCCTTTATTTATTTATTTATTTATTTATTTATTTATTTATTTATTTATTTATTTATAAAGCACCTATTTAAAGAAGGAAAAAAATATATACAATTTGATATGGTGACAGCACCTGACAAGAATGATGAAATATAGTTTGAGAAGGTGGTTGATGGTAGATGGATGAAATATAGTTTGCTCATATTAAACAACACCTGACAAGAATGACCATACACCATGGTCATATATGGTTTCCATCTATCATGCTTTATAATTTACATTTCAACCTGCATGTATCACTCTGGCACTGTTGCTTCTGTGCGTGCCGATTTGTTTTCACTTATGCTATCCCTATAATTCTGTGCAATTACCTCGTGCACCAAATACTACTTCTGTAAAGTGAACTTATGACATGCTAAAGAGTGATTATTAACTTAAGCATGAAACTATCATTAAATTTACTAAATGCTTTATCTTCCATAATAAATGATACAAAGACTCATAAAATTCTCTCTTAGCAGTTGCATGGATACGTGGTTAATGCAAAGACTCTGTTATTACATACTAATACAGAGAAGATTCAGATACTGACACAATACCAAGTAAGGAATGTGACTTTTTAGAGAAATTTATGATACAGTGGCATGGATACCATTATATATATGCAGCAAAACATTAGTTATATACATATTATATACAATAGACCTTAGACAAATTACATTTACACATGTTTTGGATAGTAACTCTTAGATTGTTAGAATTTCTTCTATTTTCTTCTTTGAAAAACTGCAAGAAAATAAAATATGTAAATTGTTACCGGCCTCCGGGGAAGTCGTGCACGTAGCACTGCCCTAAAAGTTAGCTCGGGTCTATGTACAGACCGTATCCGAACGCTCCTAGTGGTAAAATCCCCGCTCCACCGGAATCTCTTTGCCGCACACGACTTGGAGAGAGTGACCCCGACTTAGCTCTGCCCAAAGCAACAATTGACGAACAGTATTTGGAGAGAGACGATGAATTTTGAAGGAGAGTTTCGCAATCATCTTTTTTTCATATCAAAGAGAGAAAAGGAAACCTCATTATATAGGCTATTGCCAAAGGATAGAATAATGAGGATATTAAATAGCCTATTAAATATTAACGTTACAAAATTTGTAGCACATGATAAAAAATGTGATACATTGAATCTGGACATGATTCAAACATTCAAAAGTTATAGAATAAATAAATTATAACGGTTGAAAATAAATGATGAGGAAATTTGTTTTTTGTAAATAGTAGCAACAGCTACAACATCCTTCACCATCTTGCTTCATTAAACCATTGGGTGGGAGCCCCATGTGCCACACGTGCGTGTCGTCGTCGCCGCCCGGCCCAACTCAGCTCGGTTCGGTTCGGCGCGCGTAACGGGTGCGGATACGTGCCCACGTCTGCAGGCAATGAATGCCGATTCGATTTTCTCTTCAGGTTCGGGCCGAGACCCTAAAAGATTTTTTGCTCCTTCTAAAAAATTAACGTTCACTATTCAAATTTCGTCCAGGTTCAACGAACCATGTGCTGAAAAACGTTTTGTAACGTTCATTTTAATTGACTCATTAAATCTGTCATTATTCTCCTACGTTGGAAAATGGCTATATATACCTTGTCTCATTCCTTCATCATTTTTACACACAGAAACTTATTTCCTCTCTAAAATTCGCGTCTTCTCAAGATCGTTGCTATTCTTTGTTCGTGCTCTGGGCAGAGCTAAGTTGGGGTCATTCTCTCGACGTCGTGTGCAGCAACGAGATTCTGGTAGAGCGAAGATTTTACCACTAGGAGCGTTCGGATGCCGTCTGCACATAGACCCGAACTATCTCTTAGGACAGTGCTTCGTGCACGACTTCCCCGGAGGCCGGTAACTTTTATTTATTTCATTTTTTTTGCATATTTTAATCCGAAGACTTTGAAGAAAATTTCTAACAACCTAAGAGTAGTTAATTGTCTAATAATGTAAGTACAACTTTGTCCATTAAGTTGATTCAGAATTTTCTTAACGTCTAATTACTGTAACAAATAATCTGATTACTGTTCACGTTTGTTACAAATTTACTTTTGTACCGATAAGTTGTTTTAACAAGACTTGGTGAAACGTTTGCTTGCTATTGTGAACGTTTTTATTCTTACTTATTTATTTTTGCTTGGTGAAACGTTTGCTTGCTGTTGTGTAACGTTTGCTTGCTTGCTTTTGTACCGAGAAGTTGCTTTAACAAATTTACTTTTGTATTCTTACAAATTTGTTCAGGAAACATTTACTTTTGCTTAAACTTTGTTCAGGAAACATTTACTTTTGCTTAAACTTTGTTCAGGAAACAAACTTACTTATTTAACAAATTTACTTTTGCTTGCTGTTATTTTTATTCTTACAAATTTGTTCAGGAAACATTTATTCTTACTTATTTATTTTACCATTTTTATATGCTATTGTGAATGTTTTCACAATTGTCTCTGCTTAAACTTTTCCTACTGTCTAAGTAGGTCAACAACTCACAACTGTTAACATTCTGTTCACAAAATACTGTTACAATTTTGTTAAATTTACTATTTGTTAACGATCTTTGTTTGAATATTTTTGTCGATCCCAGTTTTTCTTTTACTCAATATTTCAATTTAGGCTAAATCAAAACAATTAACTGATTTAGTAAAATTCCTTTAATTTTTAAAGTTCTAAAGTCAAGATTTGTTTGGGAACAAGTCGAAAGGGCCCTTCTGTCAACAAGGCAAAAAATTGTCTAAGCGACCGGTAGTTAAGTGTTCCTAGTGAACCTCTGCTTGCTGGGATCCGGCCCCTACAGCTAATCCAACCTTATCAAAACTTGAAAAACTAAAATTTTAAAGGTCTATTACAAAAATCTTCTTAATTGTCAATTTTAGTTTAAAGCCATCTTATTGAGTAAATTTAAACTTTTACAGACTTTAGAAAACATGACTTCCAAGGAAGAGACTTTTTCTGCAAAGCCTGCAAAATTTAATGGCACATATTTCAAGAGATGGTAGAACAAGATGAAATTTTGGCTTACCACTTTAGGTCTAATTTCTTCCATCGATGGGTCCACGTACATCTCAAATGATTCTGATGAGACTGAGTCTGACGTAGGGGTTTCCAAATCCTCCTCTTTTACCAAACCCAAGACCCCTAAGGAAATAGACTACCATTGCTTTCACAGAATCTTAATCGCTATGTCGGAGTCACTCTACGACATATTTTTTGAGTATAAAAGCGCTAAAGAACTCTGGAATGCTTTGGAGGATGAGTATGGTTGTGATGATGCTGGAATTGACAGATTTAATTCCTCCACATTCAACCGATATGTCATGGTAGATAACAAACCTATCAATGACCAAATTCATGAATTTCAAGAACACCTTAGACATGTTCAAGCCAAGGGATCATTCTTTTCCACTGAACACAAAATAGGATGTTTGATAGACAAACTCTCTCCGTCTTGGTCTAAAGTGGCAAAGGACCTACTACATCTACAAAGATCTATTACATACTCTCAAGCTCTACATAGAATTAGAACTGAAGAGGAATATAGGTCCAAGACCAAAGCTAGGTCAAATGCCACAGCTAGGATAAATCTTGTAGAAAGCCATGTAAAACTTAAGTCAAACAACCATCTCAAATCCAAGAAAAACTCCTTCAAAAAGAAGCAGAGTTTTCAACCTCCTCACCAAAACCATCACCAAAACCCTCAATCCCAAAAACCTAGAAACTTTGGTCAGACTCAGGATCAAAGAAGATTTTATTTTGTGTGTGGTAGAACCAACCATACAGCCATCAACTGCTACCAAGGGAAGAAAGAACCTATACATACCTCCTTCAAAGAAAAAGGCAAGCCAGAGGCTAACATGATTCTGAATGGGTCCTCCAGCTCCTTTAGGTCTGTAAGCTATCAACCTGTAGTAAACCTTTCTTTCCATTCTGATGATTAGTGGTTGGATTCTGGAGCTAATGTTCACGTTTCATTTGATCACTCCTATTTTTCAACCTATCAGGAATCAGGTGGAGGAGGCGTAACTCTAGGAGATGGCTCAACGGCACAGATAGTGGGAAGAGGAAGAATAGATCTGAAGATGACATCAGAAAAAATTCTACCTCTCCATGATGTGCTTCATGTGTCGTCTGTTAGAAGAAACCTTGTTGGTGGATCCCTCCTTGTAGCTTCAGGATACAAAATTGTAATGGAGGCCAATAAAGTAGTTTTCTCTAAGAATGATTTGTTTATTGGAAAAGGTTTTGTGAAAGATGGACTTTTTGTTTTAAGTACTATGAATAAAAGTTCTAATCTTTCTTTTTTTGCAAATGTTGAATCCTCAAATGTTTGGCATGGTAGACTAGGTCATATGAACTTAGGATCTATCAAAAGGATGATGAACTTAGATCTTATCCCTAAGACTCCTATAGACGATGAACACAAATGTGAGATATGTGTTCAAGCCTAACATACTAGATTACCTTTCAAATCTGTCCATAGAAATTCTGAACTCCTAGAACTTATCCATAGTGATGTTTGTGATTCCAATAGGGTCTTGACCCGAGGCGGTAGGAAATACTTTGTTACTTTTATAGATGACCATTCAAAGTATTGTTACACCTACCTCCTTAAGACCAAAGATGAAGTTCTACAGATTCAAGGTCTATAAATCCGAAGCTGAGAACCAGCTAGATAGAAAGATTAAGATCCTTAGATCAGATCATGGTGGAAAGTACACCTCAAATGATATGACTAACTTCTGTGAAGAACATGGAATTATTCATGAGGTAACTGCTCCTTATTCACCACAGTCCAACGGAGTTGCTGAAAGGAAGAATCGTACTCTGTTTGACATGGTCAATGTCATGCTTCTCAGCTCAGGTGCTCCTAATAATATTTGGGGAGAAGCCCTTGTCTTCCTGTTATATCCTTAATAGGATACCCAGTAAAACTAATGATAAGACACCATATGAGTTATGAAAAGGTCGAACCCCTAGGATTAATTACCTCAAAGTTTGGGGATGCCTAGCTAAGGTAGAAATTCCTGAACCTAAAAAGAGGAAGATAGGACCTAAGACTGTAGATATTGTATTCATAGGATATGCCCTAGATAGCAATTCCAATAGATTTCTTGTAACCCATTATTAAGTAAATAAAATCTCTAATAACATAATTATTGAAGCTAGAGATGCAGTTTACTTTGAGAACATTTTTTCCTTCAAGGATAGAACCCCTTTATCTTCCTCTAACCCTTCTCTTACTCCATCTACTAGTTCTCATGATCAAATACCTAATTCTCAACAAGTCATAGAACCTAGAAGGAGTAAAAGAGAAAGGATTGAAAAGAATTTAGGAGAAGGATTCTTCACATTTCTGATAGAGGGTGATCCCTCAACTTATGAAGAAGCCATATCCTCTCATGATGCCCCTTTCTGGAAAAAAGCTATTAATAATGAGTATAACTCCATTATGGAGAACAATACTTGGTTTTTAACGGACCTTTCTTTAGGTAGTAAACCCATAGGTTGTAAATGGATCTTCAAGAAGAAACTTAGAGCCGATGGTACCATAGAGAAATACAAGGCTAGGCTAGTAGCCAAATGATTTACCCAAAAGAAAAGATTAGATTATTTTGATACCTACTCCCCTGTAGCTAGAATTTCTTCTATTAGAACCCTTCTGGCTTTAGCTTCCATTCATGACTTGTTGATCCATCAAATGGATGTAAAGACCGTATTTCTAAATGGAGATCTAGAGGAAGAGATCTATATGGAGCAACCTGAAGGTTTTGTTGCTAAAGGTCAAGAAAAGAAGGTTTGTAGATTAGTGAAACCTCTTTATGGCCTGAAGCAAGCTCCCAAGCAATGACACAACAAATTTGACAAAGTCATTATAGAATTTGGTTTTGTGCCAAATGAATATGACAAATGTTTCTATTCTAAAAATACAAATGGAAGTTGTGTTATTTTATGCTTATATGCTGATGATATCCTTATTCTAGGATCTTCACTGGAACTGATAAATATCATTAAGAATTATTTATCTAACCAGTTTGATATGAAAGACCTAGGTGAAGCAAACCTTATCTGTAAGCCCCCTAAAATTTAGGGTTTATTTTAAATTTTCTAAATGAATTATTTTCAATAAATATTTTATTATTTAATAATTTTTGATCATTTAATGTTTTTCTCCGTGACTTTGATTTCTGGAGCGTCAGAGATGTCAATATCTGGAAACTCTCTTTATGAGTTTTGTAGTTGACCAG